>VZRF01013970.1:141109-181109 GCA_013396875.1 Vireo altiloquus | reverse complement strand
TAATTTAAAAACAATTTAGACATTCCAGTGTCCTAAACTGAGTAAAAACGTGAAGGAGAGCATTTAACCAGAAAAAAAACCAATTATTAATTAGGTGTGTGAATTCAAAAGTCAGCAGAGTTGTTGCACACCAGATGTTTTCAAAGATGTATTAAAATAATCCTCGGTATAATCAAAACAGGCTGACATCAAAAATTAATCATTATGTCCCTGTTCTTGTGCTGGATTTGGGAATTTATAGAAGTTTTTAAATTATTTCAGCCTCTTAAGTGGTAAAACTCCAGGGAAATTCCACTTTATTCAGCACTTCACTGGGAGCCTAGGCCCTGATTCTGTAGCAGGGTTTACACAGTTTATACAGGAATTTGGATATGCAGGATTCAAGTGGAATCTCTCCCTTAATGAGGAAGAAAGGAAAGGGTAAAGATAATTTGAGTGCAGATGTTTTTTTAGAAAATTAGAAAACCTATTTAAGTAGGTTGAAATATATAAAAAAAATTCTCTCTAAAAGACAGGTTTGAAAGCGCTGTTTGGAAAAGTTATTCCTGCTTGTTTTTATATCAGGATATTTCCTGTATTCTGTAGGGATTAAATTTCCTGTATTCTATATGGATTAAATCATGATAAGCTTGTGAAAACGTAATGTAAATATTGGGGTTTTTTTCTTCTTTTGAAATGATAAGATTTAAACTGATTTCGAGAAATAGCAACAAAAAATTATTAACACTGAGAGATTTTTGTTTGATCTGATTTTAAGAACAGCTTATATTTAAAATTTTAAAAGGTGAAAACATAAAATCCCTACACTAAAGACCTTTAAAATGCAAGAAAAAGTTTTATATGGTTCATTATTCTGCTCCTGCACATTTGGTATTTTAAAATTAACAATAATTTAAGTCAACTTGGAGGAAGTTAGAAAATTTAAACAAGTAATGTTTGGTTCAGTCAAAAAGGAATATATATGCAAAATGCCAGCTGATTTCAGCATTTTTCAGTATTTTTATTTTTTTACTGCCTTTGTGCAATCAAAAATTTTTTAAGCTACAAAACCTGGGGGACAGAACAGATAAAGAAGAAGACATCAAAGTTTGATGATATTCAGTGGTTTCTCTGTTCAGTTTTGTAAATCAAAAATAAAACTTGAAATTCTCTCCTCAATGTCCTTGACTTCAGCATTTGGGGCAAATCAGAGTCTGATTTTAATTCCCTTGCAGGTGGAATTCCAATAAATGGTGAGGTGAGGGTAAGTTTCTCATTTCACAAGAGTTTCAGATTCATGTCAAGTTTCTGGAAATAATCCAGGAAAAGGGATAGTGAAGGGCTTAAATTGTACTGCTGGGAGGAGCAAATGGTTCCATTTATTTCACCCAGACAAAAACTTAGAATTTCTAGGATAGCTAAAAAAAGAAAATAGATTCCAGTGTTTCAGGATTGTTGTCAGGCAAAGTAGGGAGAAATAAATTTGAACCTTCTAATCAGATTTACTCCCTCAAATGTGTGCCAAATATAGAGAGAAAAGTTCTGTTTTATTTATTAAACCTTGGGTGTTATTTCCTAGAGTTGTCCCAAGTCCTGGGGAGCACAAGGTGAGTGATCCCAGCTCATTTTCCTCCTTCCCCTTCAGATATTGCCCCATGGGGATTTGAACCTTTGTGTCCTGTCCCCCTCTCTGCTCTCCTTTGCTCCAAGGCACATTTGTGGATTCTTTGTTGGGAGAAGTCACTTGGAGATGAACAAAATTTATTAAGGAAATGTCAATTAAAGGGTGTCAGGTCATGGCTGAGGTTGAAAAGGGAGGTGAATTCATTCCTACACCTCTTATTTTAGCATCTCTGTGACTGTCCCTGCACTTCAGAGTCATTAATGCCAAAACCATTCCCATTCCCAAGTGTTCCTTTGTCCACATCCCAAACTTCAGCCACCGTTTGGAGTTTCTTCCCCAGACTGGAGGCTGGATCAGAAACCAGCACTGATGGCACAGCTGCACTGGAACACGCAGCTTATGATCACAATATATTGAATTCATTTGGGTTGGCTTCTGTTTAAACTGGAAGAAAAGGAATATTAAACCTTTAATCAGCTTTATCCAGTGTCCAGTTGTGGAGTAAGGAATGTTCAAGGTGGATCAGGGGTGAGGAGGAATGTGGTTCATCCTGTCCACTGGGAGGGCAAGGATTCACCAGGAGTGAATATTCCTCATTAATCTAATGAGGTCATGTCAGTGGAAGTTAATATATTGTGAATTAATATGTTTTATTAACCTCCCTGTGAAAAGTAGAGTGGTCCAATGCTGTAATGGATCTGCAGAGCCAGAGCAAAATGCAAATTTTAATTTATTTAAATGCTACTTTGTTATTCCTTTCAAATAATTCCTGGTTTTCCAAGTGATATTTGCATGTTATTTTTTGCCCAGTTCTTAAAACCCAACATTTTCAAGAGGACATTTCAGGGTAAGGAAATCAGCTGCTTTCTGAGGCTGACAAATAAATGGTTTGAAAATATTAGGCAGCATTTTTCATTGCTTAAAATTGGGTGAGAGAACAAAATGAAGCCTTGAGACTAAAGTTTAAATACTCAGAGCAAGCTTTCTTCTAATTACTGTAGCTTAATACTAGAGGAATAAAAAAAAATAAAATCAATATATTTGACTTTGATGTAGTTCTCCAAGTGCATGGTACCACTGTGCTGACTGCAATATGTAAGTTTGGTAAGAAATTACTAAAAATTAAACCAATCATTTTAATTTCTTTGTATTTTCTTATGTTCTGTGTGCAAAGTGCCATTGCCACAGCACCTTAGAATGCTGATTCTTTATAATAATTGTCTTTGTAATTAGTCTGAAATATCCACTTTGCTGTTTTCTAAATGAAAGCACTGAAATACTGAGCAGGTTTTAGCCAAACTAAGTGTTCCCTGAGTTTCTGATGATTTGCCATGTGCAGATATATGGAAATGTAAGGATCTTGTTCCTGGATCAGTCAAAATTTTTTGCCAAACACGGAATATTTGGCTTAATCCTGATGTTTTAAACAATTAATATCTGCTGGATACTTAATCCAGTGGTAACTGCCAGTGGGGTTGTGGCTGTTTGTACAGACACCACAATTCATTTTGAATCGCAGCAATTTGAAAATTACAGGCTTAAAAATTAGAGTTGCTGTGGTGCTGTCATTTCCTGCAGTCTGTTTGAATGTGAGCATGGAATCAGCTGGAATTCTGACCTCCAAAGAGATAATCCAGGCTCAGACAGGCTGTCACTCACCTTTCCTCTGCAACAAAGTGAGCAGGTAGCACTGAGACATCTCCTTAATGAAGTGGGTTTGGTGCCTTTTATCTGTGTGAAGGACAAAATTACCAAGATTCTTGTTTAATGATGGTGTCATTTTTTTTTTCCCCCAGTGTTTAAAAAAAAATAATAAATCCAGCAACATGAAAGACTCCCAACAAAATGGTCTGCATGGTTAAATTAGAAAACTCTATAGGTCTGTAACATTCAGGTCTGTATTTAAAATGACAGCAAAACGTGAAGCTGCATCAGTAATAAAAGTAAATTCAGAAAAATGCTGCAATGAGTGCTGTGGGATTTGAAATTTGGAGGGGGAAGTTTCAGCTCTTTTTAATCCAGAAGTTTGATTTTTTCCAAATCTGAGTACCAGGGGGTTTGTGACTGCAGTCTGAGGGGGCTCTCCTTGTTTTCCAGGATATTCCCAACGCATCCGTGAGCACATCCCTGATCTTGCTCTCCAGCAGAACTTGCAGATGGGAAGGCTGTGTGACATCCTGGGTATGTGATGAGCTCCTGCCTCCTGGTTTTTGATTATTCCCCCCAGTTGTGAGTGAAAGAAAACAACACAAGGACTTTTTGGATTAATATTAAATATAGAGCACGGAGAAGCTGAGGAGGAATTGATCTGCTGTGGCATTTCCTGGCCATGTTATCCATAAAAAATCCTGCTGCTTCCTTGTGCCTCTGTGATAAGGTAAAGCAGCCTCATCCTGTGACCTGCTGAGCACCACAAAGTGTTTAGTGTTCTACAAAATTAGGTAGCTAATTCTGTTAGTGCTCATTCAGGCTCACACGGAGAGAAAGATGTGCTGCAAAAGAGCAAGCCCTTATTTAAACCAATTTTTTTTTTCTTTTAAATCAGCAAATGAGGCAAAAAGCATCCATTTAAAAGTTTTTTTCCTGACAGGCTTCTTTTAAGCAAAGCAGGGAAGGATATTATTTATTAGTGACCAACTTCATTGGCTCCCTGGAATGACATACTTTGCATGATTCATATATATTTCAGGATCATGATTATTTTATAAATGCCATTTAGTAAGTTTGTAACAAAAATATAATAGATCCAGAAATTTACAGTTGCCTAAAATAATAATGTAATTGCCTTTATATATTATCTAGGCAATAATATTGGTTTTTCCATGGTACTTTTTTTTTTTTCACGTGGATTTTTTTTGACTCTAAAATGATAGAAACTTAAAGGGACAAAGTCACACATTAAACAGACATTTCATTTTCCCATGTCTGAACATGAAAATTGGTTCTACTGTAAAATAGACCACAAGGAAGATACAAACTAGTGAAATATTAACTGAATTCTGAACTAGATAGGGTGCTTTACCTGTGCCTGGCAGAAGAGCACTGAGATTCACCATTTTGGTCTGATTTTGCTTTAGAAAAGCAGAGGATTTCCTTGCTGGTTGTGACCTCCTGTGAGTTAAGCTCTCCCTGGAGACCCACTGTGTCCAAAGGAGACTTTATCTCTCTTTGTAGGGCAGTGCTACAGCAGTAAAATGTGCTGCAGCTTTTTATTCCCCAAATTCACTTGAGTTGTCAGTTTTTCACTTGAGTATTGACTGGTGAGTGATTCTGAACTCTTCTATTTGTTATTTTTAAAAATTATATGGTAAATAATTATAGAAAGACTATGATTATGGACTCTGTGGTGCTTTAATGCCTCAGGTGAGTTCTGGCCTCACATTTTTAATGTGGATTATTTCCCTGCAGCTCTGGCGAAACCAAATCAATCAGTAGGATCTCTTATTCTTTTACAGCATTTGGCTCAGGGTTTCCTTATCCAAGCCTTGCTTTGCTGCAGAGTGGTTCCCATGGAACAGCAGTTATCCCTGGCACTTGTGCACAATGAAACAATGAAAGACTTCCCACTGATCTGGATCAAAATCTTGGAGTGCTTTTTGCCAGTGTATTCTATTGATGCTTCAAGGCCCATTAATTCATTAGCTCATCTATTAATATTTTTAGCAGAGCAGAGTGGTTAAAATTTTCCAAAACTGCCTATTTTCTTCTGTTTAGACTCAGTCCTTCAGCCCAAGCTGTTTTCCATGTGGACAAGCAGATTTCCACACTGTGCTGAAGTGTTTGCCCTGCACACTCACATGCCCAGCAATGCTTATTAATGATCCCCCACCATGAGCTTTTGTGTGGGCAGCACAGGAATAGGAACAACCCATGGAAAATCCAGGCAGCATAGAAAATTGCAATTTCCTCAGCTTTCTAAACTGAATAGCTCAGTTTTATAATTTACTGGCGTTAATGGGATATATTTTTAAAGCAGTTCAATTCCCAGTGATGTTAATGGGAGTCGGGCTTACAAATCCCTCTGCAGCACTTCCCAAATCCTGCCCCCAATATGTTCTGCAGATTGAATCCTGGGAAGCAGCTCTTTCTTTGGGTTGCTGACCTGTCTTCAGAGAAATGCTGAAGCACAGCAAAAGCACTAAGATTTGGGAATTAGACCTCATTTTTATTTCCAGTGCTTTTTTAGAGAAGCTATTTGTGAGCAAAGGGTCGGGAATGCTGGGATTGCTGTTGGGAATGGGGTGTACCTTTCTCCCAGCAGTGAGCACTGTGCCCCTTTGTTTCAGATGCCAACGTGGATGTCATCTACATCTGCCCCCTTGCTCTGAGTGAAGAGTTACTGCAGTATTACAATAAACTCCTGGGTCTGCAGGCAGCTGTTAGATCTGGGAACCCTGAGGACATGGCTGACCTGCAGGACAGGTTCAAAATTCTCACCCCTGAAGCTATAAACAGCTTCCCTGTGAGTTTGTCTTCTAATTACTACAGCTTGAGGGATGCAGTAAAATTAAATTGGAAATTTTATAACTTGCAATGCTCTGGTACACATCAGTGAAATATTATTGCAAGTTTAAGGGCTTTACTGATTAGACTACTAGTTAGAGCATTGAAAATAAATATCCTGGTTTAGCTTTATAGACTTGCTTGAGATAGTCCTATATTGGCTATTTGTAGGCTGTCGTCCCTTCTGACTCTGTGCTTGGGACTGGGAACATGATAGATTTATATCTCTAAGCAAATCATAGCAATAAACCATTCTTATTACTCAAACTTTATCTCTGGCTAGCCAGCATTCAATCATTCCTGTGTTTGCAGTGTTTCTTGCAACTAAATCCAATGCAGAGCTCCTTAAAGAACGGGGCTTAAACAAAGTTAGGTAATAATACAGAAATGAGTTTCAAAAATAACAGATTAATGCATATTAGCTCCAATAATATTGAAATAATAGTTCCAGAATAATAATTAATAATACAGAAATATTAGTTCCAAACCCATCAAGTCAGGTTTAAATCCATGTGTTAAAGCATGTTCTAATTAATATATAGTATGTACAGTGTTTCTGAAAATGCTGCACTTTTCACAGTGAATAATAGTTTTATATTGTAAATACTGTAAACCTCCAGTGTCTTGGCTGAGATTTGATTTTTATCAAACTTTGTGGTACATTTAGGGACTTTACTTGAAGCCCTGCTGCTGTTTTTGCTATTTTTTTCTTTTTAAACTGAACTTTGACCAGTCATTGCAAGTTTTTTTCTCTGGATGCTGGGTTGTTTTTCCAATAGTAACTCCCAACTATGAGTGCATTAATGCCAAAACCTGTCAGGAGAATGGGCAGCAGTGGATTTTTGGGTGAACCCGGTTGAGGTAACCCTTGGCTCTTTAGTATCAAAATGCTCAAAGTAACTTGTTTTCATTAAACATGTGTTTACCATATAATAATTAATATGTTTAATTAATATATCCTCTGTGTGGAGAGGAATTTGCTCAGAACTGATCCTGGCCATCCCTTGGCTTCAGTGACAGTTTGGGCTGTGTTAAGGTTTGAGCTTTATAGGCTCTTTTTAAGGATCTTTCTCCTGAGTTATTGAATAAAAAGCTTTTATTGCACCTAATGGATCAAAATTTATTCCCAATCAATGAAAGTGTGGCTTGAAGGTCACCTTAGAGGGCTCCTTTTAGCAATTCTAGAAGCATGAATCAGTCTTGCACATTTTCCCAACTATTTTGGTGGAACTGGTTAGAAGGAAAATGTGTGGAAAAGGCACAGCAGGCCCTGATCCTCTCCTTGAAGTGTGTCACAGCTGGAGGCAGCTTTGCTCTCTGTGCTGAGGCTGACAGGTCAGATCTGGGATCTTGGGAAGTTGAAAACAAAACAAAAATCAACAGGTAATCCTGTATCCCCTGTTCTGGGCAGTCCCACTGGAATCCCTCAGTTCTCCTGCTTTAACAGCTCTCCCTCACACTTCCATATATCCTGGCAGCTCTACCACTCTCAAAAAGCAGGACTGAACCAGCTTTTACAGCCTGTTTCCTGCACTCCTTAATTAACTGTAAAATCCATTATTGAGGGACACAAAGCAAGTCTCCTCCCTACATCTCCGCTCTGGCCCCAGAGAGGGAGTGAGCAGGGCTGGGAATTGGCTCTGTTCCCTGCATGGCAGAACTCTGGAATGGGCCAACTCCCTGCTTTTGGACCAGTGCTCAGGGAAAGAAAACACAGGGATCAGAACTTTAAAAGCCTTGGCTTTAAAACCTGATGCAAGGAAAAGGGCTCCAGGTAACTTGTTTGTTGTTCTTTTCATCCTTAAACTTCTGTGATTCCCTTTCTTCTGCTGGGACTTTGGAGAGTGTCCCATTTCTGCTGTCCTTGCAGTGTGTCCAACTTCTTCACAGAGATTTGGGCACTTTTTAGAGCTGGGTTTGATATGAGAAAGCACCAAGGGACTGACAGAAGGGGATTCCTCATGTCCTTTTCCAGCATCATCCCTATCCAAGCAATGAAATCAGGATTTATACTTCAGTCCCTGTCAATGAACATCCAGGACTTGGAAGGAAAATACTCTGTGTTCTGCAGTGCTGGAAATCCCTGGCAAATCCAGGATTTACATTATCCTGGAAAGGGATACTTTCCTGATTGAGGCCTAAATTAGATGGAATCTCAATGGGAAGATTATTTTCTTCGTGTTGGGATTATGATTTGTTTATGACAATTTAATGCAGTGGATTTCTCTTGTGCTTTTTCTCCATCCCTCTGTGTCTCATCCTCAGTGCATCTCCGTATTTTTGGGAATATGATTGGAATGCCATGCATAGGATATGTTGTTTAAAACATTTTTGAAGTGTCAGCTGCAATGAGTGTTATTCTTAATTTAAATTCAGATCTTGTAGGATATGTCATGAGCTGCTTGTTCAGCAATAGATCTTTTTTTTGGGAAGAAATGAAAAATTCCTTCCAAAAAGTTGGAAGCCTTTTATTTTAAGCAACCACAAAACTACTCCCCTCTGTTTGAGTGCTACTTTAGAGTGACTATCAGAGCTCCTGTTTAATGGAAATGTGCATCCCCAGTAATTTAAAGTGAACACTGAAAGCTTTTGTTAATCAAAGTGTTTTATTCTCAGAGAATCACTTAAAATACCACTGAACTGTATGTGAAATACATTCCCTGCAAAAGGTGGGGGTTTCTTCATTTTTTTATTGATTTTTAGGAGCTCTGGAGTTAAACCATGCCAGGAGTGTTGCTGAGATGAATCACTATTATCCAAAGGCCACCAGCCTCTCTGCCGACTGACAGAAGGATAATTCCACATGGATCAAATAAATACAGATGTGCAGTAATTAGTTCTATTCCCAATGAGGCCATTTCCAACACACTAAAGATGTGCACGATTATGGAGCCTCACCCCAACAGCTTTTATCAATTTAAACTGCTAAGCTACAGGATAGGTCATAACCCAGCCTGCTATTAATAATGTATTTATTGTGGGCAACATTAAGGAATTAGGGGGAGAAAAAAAAAAACACTTCTCACAAGAATAATGTTCTCTTTTTCCAGGAGCATCACATGTGCTTGGCCACTGTGCTCAAGTACAGTCCCAGGACCATCCAGCAGCTCCAGGTGCTGATCCAGAGCAGGGATGCCTACATGGTTGGGGGCATTCCCCACCAGGATGATTTGGCTGTGGCTGACGTGCTCCAGGTGCCACTTTTGGGCTCAGAGCCAGCAGTGGCTCAGCTCTACAGCACCAAGTCTGGCAGCAAGAGAATCTTTGCCAGTGCTGGGGTGCAAACTCCTCCTGGAGAGTGGGACATCCACAGTTGGGAGCAGGTGAGCAGGGTGTGCTCTGGGGTGGGACAGCGTTCACCTGATGGGGTGGGGATCTGTGTAACTGCAGTAACTCCACCGATGGCACCCTCATGGGTTTGGTCAGATCTTGGGTGAGGTTGGGTCCTTTTTTGGCTCAACTGAATGCAGTTTGTGCCCAAGGCAGGAAGGAACACAATTACTCTGAGATGCTTCGTGGTCTTGAGGATATAAAAGTGTTTGGTCCAATATTTGAGATGGTTTGAGCTGCTGGCCCCATGGGTGAAGGTGTGAAATTAATCCATTTTACCAGTGACTGAAGATGCACATTTTCCAAAAATCCTTGTTCTAAGGGGAAGAAATTGCCCCTTCAATCAGCCTGTTCCAATTGAGGTTCACTGAGTATCTTCGCAGTTTTTCTTTGTACCCAGCCTCTCAGTAAATTCATCTCTTGTTGGCATGACCAGTAAGAAAAGAACAAAATCTTATTGAACTCAAATTACAAGGCACTAGAGGTTTCTGTACTCATTTACGTGTTTATTTTGCAGCTAATTCCTCAGGATTTTATTCTGTAAGCTGATTTTGCAATTTACAATGATATGTCCAAGTATTAATTTAAAAAAAACCACAACATTTTTATGGTGGTGTTACATGTCATCCAGGAAAATAAACATTGCTAAGGTTTTTTGTAGGTGTTCCTGCTTCTCCAAGAGGCTTTTCACATTGCTTTGGTTTCTATTAATCACCTTTAGACTGAGCAATCTAAGCTACACAAATACATTGCAACTTCTCTAGTAGATGAAACAAATATATGATCAATGGCCTGCAAAACAGCTGTTTGATTTATTTGATTCACGTAAATTATTTAACAATACTTCTGGTTCATCCTACAGGGTTATGGAATTTCTCCTTCTGTTGTTTGCTTGTATGAAATATTGACATTTTAGGTTAAATAATCAAAGTGAGGTGACACCATGGTAAAGCACAATTCAATTTTCACTTAAAGATAGCACATAATTCTTTGTGATTGGTACAGTCCTTACAGGATTATTGATCCTTTTCATTACTGTAGGGGAGCCCTCTAGAAAAACACATTTATGTGATTCTCAAAAGCCACAAATGGAACACATGTAATTGTATTTTAGGTCAATCTTTAAAAAAAAAAAAAAAAAAAAAAAAAAAAAAAATCTCCCAAATTACTCTGTAAAATGTAGGAGACTCCAGCCAATGCAACAAGATCTGAGAATACTTTTACCAGGTTCAAAGTCATTTGCAGTTTCTAAGAAGCTAATTGCATCCTGCACCAGCTGGGCAAAAGGCATTTGAAAGCCATTTAAATCTGTGTACATACACAAATAAATAATTAGCATTTTTATAAAGCCTGCCTGGTACCTCCTTCGTGCATTTATAACCATGGAATGCACTCTCCAGTAGGAAAATTTCCCAGCTGTTTTGGCTGGTGTTACCCTGGCACATTTTTGCAAATAGCATCGTCCATCCCACACTGTTCCCTGTCACAAACATTTATGGAGCAGTTCTGGTGATCCAAAACCTCAGATCCTCATCAGACAAAAAAAAAAAAAAAAAATCCCTGGGCAGGCAAAGTCCTCTCTGCAGAAAACAGGGATGAAGGCCACAGAGTCTTCATCCAAAACCAGCCAAGGCTGCTTTCAATCCATACCCAAACAGCTGCAACAACACAAGCACCTCTGAGAAAACGAAACCTTATTTAGAAAAAAAATGTTAAGCCCAAATATTTGGGAAGTCTGAGGAGCATTTTGGTGTTGTCACTCTGCAAAGGATCTTTGTGTCCCTGCTCTGCAGCTGCTCTGTACTCTCAGCCAGCTCGTCCTGGACAACCTGGAAGTGCAGCGCTGGCTCTTCAAGGTGGATGATGAGCGTGGAGGAAATGGCACTGCCTACTGTGATGTTATTTCCCACCTGGAATGCTACCCCTGGATCCAGAAGGAATGGCAGGGACACGGCCCTGAGGTGTGGAGTAAGAGCCAGGCTCGTGTAAGTAACAAAATTGCATCTTCTTTGTTGTCATGGCTCTTTAGTGGTCCCCTGAGGTTCCTCCTCGCTGTAAATCTCTTCTCTGGGCCTTCCTTTGAAGGTAAATGTTGATATCATAGCCCAGAGTTTACAAAGCAAAGGTTGCAGCAATTCAAATAAAACAGTGAAATATTCTAAAATACAAAGGAATGCCTGGCAACCAACTGGGGAATGAGTTATGTCATAACACTTCTATGCAATAACGTGCAAATTTTATACTTTTTTTAATCTAAAGTGAGGGCATAAAAATGGAAGTTTATAGGCAGCAGAGCCTAATCTCTACACAGAAATTGGGAATTATTGAAACAACTGGGATAGGGATTAAAATAGTTGAACAACACTAATTTGAAATCATAGAAACTGATTGCTTTTTCATCTGGTTTTCTATGGATTGTTTTTCCTGTATGTTTTGCCTTACTAATAACTTTTAAACCTGTATGACACTTGAAGTCTTGGAGATCATTAAACTCCTGCAAGTTTCATTACCAGGGGCATTTAGGTAAGGACAGACATCTATAAATATCTAAGGGAAACATTAGAGCATGAACTCAGGCACTCCTGGATTCCTAAGAATCCCCACGATTGAGAGGCTGGAAGATGATACATTATAACTGCAGAAAAATCCATATGAAACCACACTTCATTATTCTGGCATTCCAAGAACTATTTGTAGTTTAAATATTCATTGGTATTTAAATGTGTTAATTTCAATAAGCATTTGATATTTCTGTATATTGTGCCAAATTCATTCCTAATGTAATGGTTTTAAAGCCAGAAGGAATGTATCCAGAAAAATTGTTTCATTTACATAAACTACTCATTATCGCTCCTCTGATTTTTTTAATTCAATCAAAACGGGTTTGAAATTTTGGGTTGATTGAATTATATTGTATATTAAAATTTCAAATTGGGCTGATTACAGTTCTGCTGCATTTGACAACTACGAAATAATTCCACATTGTAAAACAGAGTTCATGATACAAACCTGAAGGGATCATTTCTCTGATCTGCTGATTCCTTGCTGCCTGCAAGTCAGGCAGGATGAAGCAGAGCCTTGGAGAGCCATCCCAGTGGGACACAAAGCTCAGGATGTATCCAGGTCCTGCTCCCACCACCTGAGTCATGACAGAATCAGGAGTCACCAGCTCTAGTTCTCTGCTGGTATAAATCCCTGATCTAAGTGGCATTCCCTGTTTCTGTGCCTTTTTAATTCTTTTCCTAAGTGCTTCTGCATAAGGGTCACAGTACTCCCTGACTTCCCTTGGTTTTCTTTTATACCCCGTTTACCTCGAGCTTTGATACAAGCAGCAATCAACCAGAGAGAAACTCTAAATATAAATAGACATTGCAAGTTGGGAAACAAATATGGAATAATGAATTTGATCTAATTTCCCAGAGTCAGCAGACAAATAAGGCCAATACTGACATGGGCTTTGGCAAAGAGCAGCTGTGGCTGCCCCTGGATCCCTGGAAATGTCCAAGGCCAGGTTGGACAAGGCTTGGAGCACCCTGGGAATAGTGGAAGGTGCCCATGGCAGGGTGTGGAATGGGATAATCCTGAAAATCCCTCCCAGTCCAAACCTTTCTGTCATTCCAAAGTGTGGAACTTGCTGCTGTTTTGCGCACCTTGCTTGAATGTTTGCTCAAATTTCCCTGCCCTTCCGCATTTACCCTCTTTTGAAATAATGAATTGCAGCCTTCCCGAGTCTCAGCACTGAGAGCAGAGGATTAAAATGCTCCTTTGTTAGGGAACACCATTGTAATGATCCACATTTAAACATCAAAGCAGGAGTTTGTGCTTTAATGTCCTGTTGCAGTGTGGGGACCTGGTTCCTTTGATAATGAAGACGTTGTGTCACAGCGGCGGCTGCCACACACAAAACGGATGCTGGCAGGTTATTAAAAAATTCAGCTTCTTGATGAAAGACTATCCTGCAGGCTAGGAGTACAGTGAAAAGCCTCTCCATTCTGCTGGAATTATTAGAAATGAGAACATGACTGTAAGCACTAAATTATGGTAATACTTACAAATAGCATCATTTGCATAGCAGTTTAAAACACGGCACCCAGATTTTCCTCAGTGGTGTGGAGTAGGCAACAGATTAAAAATAATGTACTTTGTGAGTCTGAACTGTGTAAAAATCTATTCCAGCTAAAAATGAGGCTGATTTTAGATTCCTCATTGCAAATAGAAGATTGGGGCAGACCCAAGTGCACGGCAGGATTATGGATGGATTTCACCTTGTTAACTTAATGTAGCCTCTGAGTTATCTGAACAATTAATTTGCAATTGCAGAAAGGGTTGAATTCATAAACTGCAGGAATGTCTCGAAGTCCATCAGCCTCCTGTGCACTGCTCAATCCTGTCAGCAGAGAAATTTCATCCTGAGGCCCAGAATCCAATGGCTAAATATCCAGAGGACAGCTGCACATTTGGCACTTGTGGAGACATCCTCCAGTGTGGAAAAAAACCATCAGGGTCTGGCCCTAGTTGTGTACAAAAAAATGAGTAAATAGTGAGGTCCTTATCAGATTAATTGTATCTTGTAGGGTGAATGATGATTGTAGGGAACAAATAAATTGATTTTTAACATATGCAGGTTTTCTGTACCAATTCAAGCTTCAGTTAGTCCATGCATAGCAAAGAAAGTGGGTTTGCTGCTGTAAGAATAAGTGAATTGTTTTTTGCAATATCTAGATGAAGAAATCCATATTCTTTATTAATATAAGGTATAGCTGGGCATCTCAGTCCTGCTCAGCAGCTCAGATTCTGGAAAATCTCACCTAAACTTATATGGATGCTTGCCGAGAGACTCTAAATTCATGGAAAACTTGTTATTGCTGACACAATCTCTGGCTTAGAGGGATTCTGAGTTGTTGGAGGCTGGGAGAGTATCCAAGGAATGGATATGTTCGCTCTGTTTTCATATCTTCCTTGGGACTCAAACTCCCAAAATTCTTCCCTTTTAGGACAAAGATAACATCACCTTCCCTGGTAGCATTGCCTTTTTTCCTCTTTTAACAATTCCCTTTTATAGAAATAACACAGGACTGCAGGATTGCATCCTCCTGCATAACTATGGAACTGTAAGTAGTAAATCACTACATTAAATAACTACTGAAATTAATTTTAGGATTATCTTTTATTACCCTGTGACTTAATTAACCACCAGAACCAACAACATGATGTGAGTTTATATAGCAGCAAGTCTGAAAATAATAAAGATCAGGCTGGAGGCAAAAAAAAAGGGATAAAGAAGAGTTGAAAATCCAGGGATAGAACACAGAAAAACACAGAAAGACACAGAAAAACAAGCAACAAATACTCTCTCAATAAGCCCTTAAAACTGGTGATAGCTACACAAACATTTCAAAACTCTCCATTAAATATCTATTGTAGAGCAAAATAGTGATTTAATGCACTTGGGCAGCCCCTGCTAGAAAAATGTTTGAATCTTCCTCCTTCAGTTGAGTCACAGGATTTTGTTGCTGTTTCTTTTCCTAACAGGCAATAATTTGGTTAATTTACTACAATGAGGAAATCAGAATATTTTCAAAAGGTGACAAGTCTGGACAACTTTTGGTCTGAATCACATAAACAAGATTTGGATGCTGCTTGCAGGATTTTGCATTGACTTCTGTTGGAAAATAGTAATGCAAAATGCTGGGTGTTCCTTTAAATGAAACATTTTTTGGTCAGCTTTTGATAGTCCTGTGCTAAGTAATAGATGAACTCTGGGATTACCTGGAAATCAGGAATAGTGGGGAGCAGATTGTGTCCTAGTTGGATGAATTCCATGCACTACAGCATACTTGGAGCTTCCACACCACATCTTGTTTCTTTACTGAGTTAAGGAATTCAGAATAGGGTGGGTGTTTGCAAGCAAATCAGGATAAAACCAATCCATCAAAAATGTAATTTCAGAAACATGGCACTGCCAGCACACTCCTTTCTGACCTCCTTTGAACACAGCAGAGCTTCCTAACACTGCTTTTTTTCCTGTTTTTTTTTTATTTGATCTTAGTGTAACACCTAAAGCCCACGGAGGGGGCTTCTTAAGGAGTCTGTTGTGCACGTGGAATTGCAGCTGTGGTATTTTTCCAGCCTGAAGAGGGCCAGAAACTCTGACAGATCCCCAAAAAAAAGCATTTTTAGCATTTTGACAGGTTTTAAACATTTCTTCTAACTGATATCATGTTTAATATGGAAAGAAAAGGAACCCAAAGGCTTCACGATGATGTAAAGGAGTAGTGCTGCAGGTTTCTTGGTGTGAGCAGAGCTCTTCCAGCAATCATCCCTAATAATTTAAATATTCCCTGTACCTGCAAACAATCCACAGTTTATGAAGGTTATCTGTGTGTCTGCCGTGGTGGTGTTTGAGGTGATGTGCAGATCTGAGGTAAAATAGAGCAGAATTGTATCCCTGGGCTCTGTGAAAGCCAGGATATCGTTCCTGAACCACAAGCACAGGCTCTGCAAGCTGTTGGGCTGTATGTCCTATTGATTTAATATGCTCCTAATCAGTACATAAAGCTATAGGCCTGCAGTGTTAATTTTTCATATGCTTACAAAGTACCCTTTGATTTTCTGTCACGCGTTAATTACAGCGTTTTGCCATTAAATAGGAAGCTTTGTGTAAACTAATTACTAGGTAATCATTGTCTACCGCCAGCGTGCTGTTCCTACCTTTTATTTTATTCTAAAAATGCACAGATCTCGCAGTCTGGAACCACTATACCTTCCAGCCATTAGCTCTCACTAATTCATAGCATTATTGTGCTAAGATTGTAGGAGTTGTAATTGTTGTGGTATCAGTGCTGTTAATTACCGGAGTAAACAGTTGAAATGGTGCCAAGGTCTATTGTACAAGGCAGAGGAAAAGGAGGTTTAAATGTTACTTCCACCATCTGGGGACTGGAGGAGAGGCAAATGCTAGAAAACAGCAGCGAGGCAATATCAGAACTTCAGCTCCGGGGTTTTAGGCCATATGGATCCAGAATATTTTGAATCAATTGAATTTAAGTGCCAGTTTGTAGCAATAACAGTGGGGAAGGAGAGGATAAAGCAAGAGCACTAAAGAAATCTGAAATGCCTTAATGTTGGTGCAGCCAATAAAATGCCTGCTTGGATTATTTTAAAAATGTTTGTTTTGCTAAAATCCAAAAAGTAACACATAGGCAACTCTGAGAATAAAAGGAGTTTAAGTGTGTGTTGTTTGTGAAACACAATGCAGGTTTTGTCTGACAATTCCCGTAGCATTACAGCAATTTCCATAAAATTCCTGGGAAGTGACTGTGGGTTTTCTATATAAGGTTGGTTTTTTTCTTTTTGAAACCACATTTTTGGAATTCATTAGAATATTCTCTTTAGAGATACAAGCCAGAAAGGAGAGCTAGTCACAAAAGCACATTAGATTTATAGAGATTGAAACAGAGAAAAATTAATTACTTGGGAAAATAATTTTAATCTGGGGGCGTCAGAATTGTTTGTGCACTTGCAGAAATCTCACTAAAATACAGGAAAATGCCCTCAAATATTCCTGATCTCATTTTGTATGAGAATTAACATCCCAATATCCTGAATTTACAAGTGCTGCATTTGAAATAAATACATGACTTGTTTTGAAGAGAGATCTTTTTGAAGATCATGACAATTATGTTTTCTTTGCTCTGAAGGAAGATGTGTGGAACCTTGAACATGCAGGATGCACCTTGCAAAAGACACACTTTAGGAATATTTATTTGGATTAAAAAGCAAACTAATTAATAAAATTATCCGAATCTTAAATTAACATTCAGTGCATAATCATGCAGAATTCTTTGAGAGGTTCATAGCACTTTCAACATCCTTTTTCTGGCTGATTTTTGGCAGCACAGATTTGATCTTTGATTTCCCTGCATAGATTGTTTTCGGAGCTGACATCTCCAAGCAGGGATCTGGCAGCATATTGCTGCTGCCAGCTTAGGAGTGTTTGCAGGAAATAGGAAGGATCTCTCTTCCTAAACAATCCTGGTTTATTTAATTTTTATTGGTCTGTTAGCAGATGTTGAAGTAGTTCGGGGCACAATGTAAACATGTGCTTTTCAATGGATAGTAAATAGGAAAGTGCACAATTAAAGGAGCGACTGGGAGGGGGTTTGGATTAGGGCAGAGGGGGTTTTGTGGGGTTTTTGTGTGTGCGTGTGTGTGTCTGTACTTGAATTTAGAATTAAAAGAAGTGCTTGATCTTTCTATATGGAAACCCTCAGTGCGCGGAGTGGCAGCGTGAGCCCGGCCAGAGAACCATGGCCCCATGTGGTGTGAAAAAAGGAACAGCACTTTAAGTGCTGGCAAGTTGAAAGGGAACTAAGCTCCTTGTTCTGGGAGTCCCGGCAAGGGGCTGTTTTGTGGGGCTCTATTGAAGCGTGGCAGATGGGCCTCAGCCCCACAAAAAGCCCCTTGAGTGGGAGCAATGCCGGCCTCGTGTCCGGCTCCGAGCGAGGGCCGTGCTGCCGGCAAGGATGAGCCCGGGAAGCGCGGGGATTCTGGGCTCTGTTTTCAGCATCCCACTTAATGCCAGTGGCGGCCCCGTTTGCCAGGCAGCTGAAATGGGCCATTAGCTATCAGGGAAAATTGTCTTTGCTCCTTTCAGCAGATGGAGCAAATATTTTACAAAGCAATTTTACATACGAAAAACATTTGTGTGAGGCGGTAATGACGGCTGTTTGCCATGATGGGACCTGAGCTCCGAACATGCTTTTCCAGCTCGGGGAAGGCAAAATTGGCACTTTTTAATTTTAAAATTTGCAGTTAACAGTGGAAAGCTCAGGCTTTAAATCAGGTGGCAAACTTTAAGTAGATAGAGGGTGCTCAGTGTGTCGCTTCCAAAACCATTCCCAGTTTTATAGACCTCTCCATTTATTCTGTTCACTGTGGTACTTTGTGGTCCTGGCCAGGGCAGACCTATCTGAATTAGGAAAAAGGTGTCCAATCAATTTAATTTGCAAAACAGGAAATAATGGCAGTTATTTGGACGCTCAGGCAGCAGTCACTGGCTTCTTCCGTGGTTGCTGGTGTCACTGAGAACATCAGAATAAGCTGGGCTGGACCAATTCCCATCCAGACAGCCTGAATAAGTTATCCCAGCTCCACTGATCACAACAGAAAGGATGTACTTATAAATGGTAGGAATTGTCATTGTGCCATCCAAGTGGCGTAAATTGCCACAGCTTCATTGACTGCAGCAGAGTCGTGGCAGTTTGTATTGCTCAGGAGCTCTCTGCTGATTTTATTCCTCTCTGGCCCACTCAGCTTTACTTATTTGGAGTTACTTTCTTCACTCTATTTGCTTGCAAGGTCTAAATAACTTCCTTTCCATCTGATTTTTAGCTAAAAAGCCCTGGATCTTATGCATCCTGCTCTGCAGCCTCTTTCTTTCCCCAGGTCTTTCTTCCTATTTCTCTTTATTCGTCCTATTTATTTACTTCTCTTCTCAACAGGCTTTTCTTTGCTGACTGATCTGTCTCCAGCAGATTTCCTACCACTGCCTTCCACATCTGCCATGTTTGGTCCTAATTTTTTGTTGCAACTGCCTAAGAAAACCTTCCGAAATTCATCTTGCTGAAGGGTGAGAAATTATTTTTCATTTAGTGGGAAAAAGCTGTAATTTTTTTTAATTTTTTTTTTTGTTTGGTGTTTGTTCAAATTCTAAAAAGATGCAGAACCAATTTGGATGGATGTAAAGATTTCTGCATAATATAAACAGTATTTGAGCTGCTCATTTTTACTGCTACAAGAAACATCAGCTGCAAGATTTGAACAAATGCTCCCTGTTTTTGTTGAGCCTGTGATCCTGGATTGTTTTGGGCCACATCAAGATATAAAACATTGGTAGGCTCTGCTGGAGATACTGTCCAATTTAAATGAAATTAGCCAGCTGAGCACTGATCCTTTTAAAAGGTTTGACTTCATGAGTGAATGTTGGATCCAGGCTTGAATTTGCCTACTAAAACTCCCTATAATCAGGATTATTGCCTTTTTAGAGCTTACAGTTGCAAAAAAACTCCAGCCAGAATTCCAGGTGCTGATCCTTAAAGAGTGGTTGCCCAACTCCCTTCTGTGAATGCCCTGATTGCCCAGGCATTGTTCAAAGCACTGCCACGTTGGGTTGGAGCTCAAGGGAAGTTTATCAGTTTTTCTTGAATTGATTATTTGTTTAAAATTCTGTTTTCTGTCTGTCAGCCAGCTGGGTTTGGTGCTCACATCCTTCACAGTCACCAGTGCTCAGGGTGCCAGAGAAGCTGTGGCTGCCCCTGCATCCCTGGAAGTGTCCAAGGCCAGGTTGGATGAGGCTTGGAGCAGCCTGGGATAGTGGAAGGTGTCTCTGCCCATGGCAGAGGGCGAATGGGATGAGCTTTAAGGTCTCTCCCAACCCAAGCCATTCCAGGATTCCATGATTTTTATCCTAAAGGAGCCACACCTTAGACATGCAAGAAGAAAATTCAAAAGGCAGAGAAAAAGTCCCTCGGAAGTTCTGCCTGATTTTGCACCCAGTTTAGGGACGTTTCTTCCAGAGCCATGTGTGATCCTCCAGCTCTCTCTGAAAGGAGATACAGCTCGGAATTGTTACACTGGAAAGTTGTGTCAGCTTGTTACTTACACAAGCTTGGGCACAGCACTCCCAAAGACCTCCACATCCAGCAGAGATTCCTGGGTTTGGTTTGGTTTTTTTTTTTTTTTTTCTGTGATTTATCAAAAGCTTTCAGGCAGCCACTGCATACCTCTTGTGTGTTTTCACACCTTTGTTTGTTTTCATATTTCTGTTTAAATTGCACAATACCCAAAGTCAGCAGGTCTCAGGGATGAGCCTGGGAGTGACAGAGGTGTTGCTGGATGCACTGCCAGCTGTGAACTGATTTGTGGGGCAGCAATTCCAGGCCATCCATCATGGCTCACATCCTCTCTCCAAAGCCACGTTTATTTTCATGAACCACCTCAGCGTGTGCCTTGTTGGCTCAGCAATAATTCAGCACAAATACAAACCACACAAGGCCGATGGATATTTGCTCACTGCTCTGCTATTTCAGTCAGCTGAGCCATCCAAAACCGAAATTCCTCCTTCAGATCCTGAGGAAATGAGCAGGGTAAGACCTGAAGTTGCGTAAATTCTGAGCTTGGATCTCACTGTTTTATGTGCTCCTTTGTTCCTGCTTAGTGTATTGACTTATGGACTAAAACCATTTTTAACCCTTTTTTTGTGATATTTTTAAAGTCAACAACATACTTCTCTCCTTATTATATGATAGGAGCTCACATAGCCTCAGCATCACCATCTAAGTGCCTCAATATTTTTAAGGCATTTTTTCCCTCAATTCCATGTGAGGTAGGGACAGCAATTGTCCCCTTTTCATGGTTGGGCAGCTGAGGCATAGATGGAAAATCCCTTTCCTGAAGCCTCAAGGTGACTGCAGTCAGGACCAGGGTTTATGTAGATCTCCTGCATGCAGAGTTAATCCCTAACTGCCCAATTGTCCAGAGAAGCTCTGGCTGCCCCATCCCAGGGAGTGTCTGAGGTTGGACAGGGCTTGGAGCAGCCTGGGATAGTGGAAGGTGTCCCTGCCCATGGCAGGGGTGGAATGGGATGGGATTTAAGGTCCTTTCCCACCCAAAACTATCCTGGGATTCTGATCATTGCTCCATCCTTCTCATTGTGGTAGATAAATCACAGTGAAGTGATTTTGAATTTGCATTTTTGGTTACTTTACATCATGTGCTCCATGACAAAGCCCATCTCTTCAAGCTCACTGCTCTGGAAAAACAGCTTTAATTTTTTATTTGCTATTTTTAGCTGTCAGCCATAAGGTTTCATCATGTTCCTCCAGAGCCTGAGATAAAGTGATTGTGGCTGAGGACATTGGCAGGATCAGAGGAGGGTTGGTCATCTGCTGCAGCACGGGGTGCTGAGGAGAGGGGATGTAAAACAGAGGCAAAGAGCCCCAGGGGAGCAGGGGGAGGCTCATGAAGCAGCACGAAAAGGAGCCTGAAGCAATCCAGTCAGGGTCCTTGCACTTTATATGCTCGTGTTCTTCTGGGACTTCGGGGAGCAGTAAAAGCAGTGCAGTTACTTTCTGTATTTAATGGGGCTGGGCTGTGTGTGTGATAATAAAGAATTTAAAACTAGGAAAAAGCTGGTTTAGCTGTGGAGTGACTAATCAAACTCCGCCAAAGACACAGGCACTTGGGAATTTGGTACAGATATTTTACAGATTTAAAAAGATATCTCCTGCTTTAGAAATGCTTTTGCTTGATTATTCTAATTTTTTTTTTCTAACTAAAGGGTATGTGGGTTGATATAAGAGCTTAAACATAGAACCAGTAAAACTGTTGCTGGCATACGTGACTATTTCAATATGCTGCTTCAAAATACAAGCGATGTACAAGTTATTGACTGCTGGTATTGATCCCAAAGCAGTTACCAAGTACTTGGCATTTTCAGATGCCAGATCCAATTATTGATATAAATTATAATGCAAGAGATGCTGTGATGAGGTGGGGGGATTGGCTTTCAGAGAAGGACAGTTTTCAGGAAGAGGGAAGAAGAGCAAGTAGAAAAATTAAAAAAGGCTTCCTGACTGTGGGTAAACAGTAACCACATTTTTTTTTTTTTTGCCTGTTGGAGGCCTGGTTTTTAATCACCCCACAAGCAGTTTTCATTTCTGTAGTAAAATTGCTTGTGGTTCTATTTAATTTGTTTCTGCAGGAGCTAGCTTTGGTGAAGATCTCCCAGGAGCTGCCGGGCCTTTTAGCACAGCACGTACAGCCAGTCAATGAGAAACGATTCCCTACATGGGAAAAATTCCTCCAAACGTTTCTTAGTCAAGGTAAATAAGACTGCAAAGTCGCTGTGAAGTGTTATAAGGAGTAATTATGCCATATTGTCTGCCATATTCTTGTTAGTCTTGGGCCCATTTAAATATTTATCTCCTTTAATTTCTCCATTATGCTTCAAATGTTCATTTACCAATGAATTATAGGCCACTGTTCTATCACTCATTTGTCCTACCCAAGCTTCTAAACTATATTAATTCTGGCTTCTGAATCTATAAGCACCAACTCCTTAATCCTTGGGTGATGCACCAAAGGCTGTCACATTTGGGGAAAGGCTTTAGGGAATTCCAGCACATGAGTGTAGGTAAATGTGAGAATATTTCATATATATATTTCTTTATGGAAGAGACAAGGATGAATGAAAGCTTTAAAGGTATTTTTCCTCTTAAATAATGCCACTTAGCACATTTAGTACCAATTTTATTACATAGTAGTTTATCCCAGCAAATTGGGTTACAGCATTATGTGCAATAAACAGGCAAATCTAGAATGCCAAGCAGTTCTCTTGGAGATCTTCCTATGGAAAATCATGCTGGAAGTTGTTATTTCCATGCCAAGTTCCTCTTGTGGATGAATGGCACAGGCAGACTCTTATCTAGGACCATTGTGTGGATGGGAGTCCATAAGATGAGCTCCCAGCAGGAATTACTGCTTTCCCCCAGTCCCAACACTGCATTTCCCAGCTGTTCTGGGCCTGGTGTTGAGCTGGATTCACTTCTGCTACCCCAAGCCCATTTCTGCAGTCAGCTGTGGGATTTATCCCATTTAGAAGTGAGAATGAAAAGCCACTAACTGAACTTTCTCCTCCAAGAGACCCACGGTTCTGGCTCTGCTGCTCCCATTCCATTGATTAATTTACTGTATCTCCAATCCCCTGTGGACCTGGTGGCTCCATCCTGTGTACCCTGAAGGGCTGCACTTGTGGATTTGATTCCAAGCTGGACAGATAATGCCTTTCTAATTCCAGGTGGAGTGATCGAAGCCTTTCCATTCTCCACCAGCATCACCAACCTGACAGTGGATCTGCTGATCGAGCCAACAGGGGAGGTGACAATGGTGTCATCTGGAGACCAGCTCCACGCTGAGGGGCCCCTCAGATCTTCTGGCACCACCATCCCACAACGTTCCGTGGATCCAGCAGTTCTTAACTCGCTCTGCTCAAAAATTGGAGAGGTCTGTAAATCCAAAGGAGTGCTTGGCTACTTCTCCGTTGATTTTGTGGCTTTCACCCATCCCCAAACGAGGGAGCAGCAGGTGAGTGGAACAGGTTTGTTACCTCACACTGTCTCCCTGAGATCAAGAAATGTCAACTTTCCAATGGATTTCCAAAAAATATCAGGAGAAAACTTCTCCCTGTGGAACAAGCAATTTCCAAATGCTGGGGCATGTGAACTGAGGAAAGCATGTGGGTTTTCCAACAGCATCAAATGTAGACCTGATGCAGCTCCTTGTTTTTCAGTCTTCTGACATTTTTTTCTTCTGGAATCTTCACTGAGGACCCTCAGTGTTTAAGATGTGTTTGACTGTAAAAAGGAACATCCCTGGATTTTAAGGCTGCAGGGAACTGCAGAACTTTCAGGTTTTTGGTAACAGATCCACTGTAGGGTGGCTGTGGTGAACCACAGAATCATAATAATCGTGGAATGGCTTGGGTGGGAAGGGACCTTAAAGATCACCTCATTCCACCCCCTGCTATGGGCAGGGACACCTTCCACTCTCCCAGGCTGCTCCAAGCCCATCCAACCTGGTCTTGGACACTCCCAGGGATCCAGGGGCAGCCACAGCTTCTCTGGCACCCTGTGCCAGGGCCTCACCCTCACAGTAGTTTGTCAGCTCTGGAATTCAGATCCCAGTTATATTTGACTCCCACAATGGATATCCACAGCATTGTAATTAGAATTCTGGATAAGCCATATTGGACAACTTCCATGGAAAGTTGCTTTAAAAAGATTAAGGGATGACATCCTCACCCATGGAAGTCCATGGGAGTTTTGCCAATTGCTTCACTCAAGCCAAGAGTTCACTGAAATGCAGGAATGCTTCCTGGATTATCGAGGTTGTGACATTTCCTGGCACAAACAAGGACTTATTAAATCATTCAGTGATTCTTGTGGCTTCTTAGAATTCCTGTCTGCTCCATCTTGGTTTTCTTCCCTTGTTCCCAGCTGACTTTACCTTAGTATTTCCTGTGTTTATCAGCATGTACCACAACTTTAGCATTACTTAAGCACAGGTTTTTAAATTTAACTGGATGTAGAGGCAATTAATGAGGCCATCTGTCTTGGGAGAGAGAGATCACACAAAGGCTTGTGTTCCTGAAAGCACCGTGGTTTTGGCAAACAAGAAATCCTATTAGACCCTTGGAAGAGTTGCTCACTCATTTCACAAGTGTACATTTGAATGCAGAAGATGGAAGGCTCAGATGCATTTCCTGGAAATACAAGATACTCAGGAATTCTTTCCAAGTGTGTTTTACAGAAAATATTTGGAGCACTAGGAGCAAAGGGACCTATGCTGGATAGGAACAACGTGTGTTGTCACACACAGCTCAGTGGGAAGACAGAGTTTTGGCTGCAACGAGCCCCTGGCTGTGAGACCAAGGGGCAGGGAAAGCTGGGACTCCACACAATTCCCTATTTGCCTCAGGAATCTATTTCCATCTCAGTTACAGGCACCTGTGCCTTGTTCCTGAGGGGAAGGGAGACAGAGATGCTGTTTTCAGTGTCTGGAGGAAGAAGCGGAGAAGAATTAGGTGCAGAATTTGGACTGAATCACTTCTGATTCCCACTTTATTTTCCAAGATGATCATTTGAAGCAAAGCCTTGGCCTCTCAGAGTGAAATCTTGCCCAGTGTGGATTGTCAGATCCCTGCTGCTCAGATCCCAGCTGGGAGCTGCACCCAAATAATATTTAAACACATCAACCTCCTTACCTGCACAGCTCTGTGGATGGATAGTTTGGAGAAGCAGGTTCCTAAGCCACATTTTCCGTGGGTCTGATGCCTTTTGCACAGTCCAGGCCTTTTCCAGCAGTAATGAGGGAACACTGGATAAACTGCTAGGGTTGGGCAATTCCTACTTGTGTCTGAGGGGCTCTCCAGACAGAACACAGCATTTTCTATGAGCTGTTTTGCAACAAGAGCCACAGTGTTGTCATTAACCATCTCCCAATCCTATATCCAGCAGGATGGAGGAGTTGTAGAGCCCTAAAATTGAAATTCGTGGGCAAGCCCCAGCCCATCCCAGCAGCTGCCACGAGATGGCAGCCGGATAAGAGCCTGCCAGCACTGCCGGAATCAATTCTCGTGCAAATTTTAAAAGTCATAAAAGATACTCTCTTACCAGTGCCCCAGTTGCATTAATATTTTACTAATTGACATTTTTACAGTATCATTCAAGCACTTCTTTAAAAATAGCACAGGTGCTCTTTACAATAACGCAGACGTCGATACCAGACGCAGATAAAACAGTTAAACAGGAGAAAGCAGAGCTGTAATTTAGTAACTCTTTAAGAATTTATGTTTCCTTCCCTTCTCAAGTTTTACGTTTTAAAGCTGAAGCATTTTTATGGAAGCTGTAAAGAATTCCAGCATAATTGTGACTTTATTCACTTGAGATGTCTTCACCATGAAGTGCTGGCTCTGAAGCTGTGCGTGCCAAAGGAAAGTCTCCTGGAAGCACATATTTCTTTGGATAAACAGCCAGCAAGTCTTGCAGGATGTATTTCTTAATCATTTTTTTCCACTAGTGGGATTCTGGAGAGTCCTGATCTGTGCTCTGCTTAGCTTGACCTAAAACCAGTCTTAAATCTATCTAAAATCTTAACTACTGCCTCTACCTTCTACCTTTGAACTTTGAAAATCAAATATCAGTTCTAGGCTGCTCTCTTCCAGTTTATTTGCTGAACATAAATTCTGAAAATCCCCAAATTTCGGGTGAAAACTCCTTGTGTTCTGCTAATTTTCCATGCAATCCTATTAGGATTTGACACCTCCAGTCATAAATATGTACAATTACATGTGTGCCCTCATTGTATATGCTCAGAACATGAGGATGGGCTCCTCAATTGTAGATGTTTGTTAATCTGTAGGTTTGTGTCATTCTTTACTTAAACTCGACCTTTGCAGGTCATCTCCTAAGAGCTGGTTTACTGGAGGACTTGATTCATCTGGTCAGACCCCTTGTCCAGGCCCTGTGTTCTCCCATTTCTGTAGCAGCACAAAGGGGATTTAAAGGGCATTTTTGTGTTTCCGTGGCAAAAGGGAATCCCCTGCTAGGATAAAGCTGGAAAATCTTGTGCCATCTGATCCTTCTTCCTTTCTCCCCACGTTAGGGATGTTCTGGGACACGGCCAGGGCAGGAAGGGACATGGCCACAATAACGTGTTCTCTGAGAGTCCTGAGCCAGGAAAACAATCCTTGGGGGTGATCCCAGCTGGCACCAAGAAGTGACCATTTGGCTGCTCTAAGTTCCAACAGGGGTGGTTCAGCCCCAGGCTCAGGGATGAAAGGAGGTGGACAGGTGGCTTCCAGCCATGTTTGCCTTCCTCCTCCTCCTCCCCACACCTTATATTGGAAAATGCAAAATATACAATGACTTTACCTAAGTAGAACAGTAGCTGAAGGAGGTTTTGGAGCTCTCCTTTGTTAGACATGGGGAGGGGAGGGACACCTTCCTTCATCCCCCTGGGGATCCAAGCCCTTAATTTTGTCAGCAGCAGCATAAATTGGTGTGAGATGATGATGTCCAAAAACTACTTAATCCCCTCTGGAAGCAAACAGAAACTCCTTAAACCAGTATTTGGTCAATCTCATTATTTCCAGCACAAAAGTTGCCCTGCTAAAAGTGTTTTCTGTTATTCCCTCCTCTCACAGCCCCTTCCTTGGGCAAGCTGAAGCCATTCCCTGGAGCAGGGGATGCAGGAGCACTCCTGTCCTTCCCAGAGCAGCTCCTGGGAATGTGCCAGCAGGCATTGGAGCCAGGCTGGCATGCTGGGGCTTTGTTTAGATGATGTGAAATGGATCACACAAGTAATGAATGGGTTTTTCTCTACATCTGAAATTAAAACAATGTCACTTGCACGTACTTTAATTGTAGTCGCTGACAGTGTGGGATTTGGGGAGTAACTCTTGTGCAATGTACATGCTACCCCACGCCTGGTAGGGTTTGTGTGAATCCCTGGGAGAGTGGAATGAATTTATCTGCTGCTAATGGCTCCTTAAGTTTGCCAGGCTGCTTTTTAAATGTTTTATCTGCTGGTAAATTCTCAACCCATTCCCTGCATTTTGCCAGGACACTGCTCTGGTACTCACTGCAGTTGCAGGGATGTCTGTGTTTAACCTTTTTTATGGTCCCTCTTCAGTCCAGCTTGCCTCCTGCAGCTCTGCTTGTGCTCAGCAAAGCTTCCAGGTGTGGTTTTTGAGATCAGATGTAATATCAGGGTCTGGATTAAGAGCAAACAGTTCACTTGGAGCCCTCAGATATCCAAGCATTCAGTCCCTGGTTCCCTCATGCAGCCCTGCCAGCTCTTTCTGAGGGCAAAGTTTTAATTGAGAGTGTAAAACCCAGCTCAGACAAGATCTAGGACATATTGACACAGATTTGTTGATAATATTTATCAAAATTAATGGAACACTCCTACAATATGAATGGTTTATAATTATTATTTGGCTCATTGGAAAGGTTAGCACATACTGGAAAAGTACAAATGGACAGCAAAGCTCTTCTGTCTTGCAGAAGTGATGATAAACAATAAATTATTGAAGAAAATTAAGTATTATAATTGGGGAACAGTCCCCTATTACTAAGTAAAGCCAGCCATTAGCACCCAATTTGCATTTTAGACCGTGCAGCAGGAAATATTTAAGTTGATAAATAGGATATTTAATACAGCAACAGATACTTGGCAGTTAGATATTAACAACTGTTACTGGGGTGATTTATTCCCCATTACACAAAGGGCATTACCATGTGCATATGATTCTGAAATTAACTTCAGTTTTCCAAGAGGCCTTGGCTGCCTGACCCCTTAATATCCTTATAATGACTCCATTTACCATTCCAGGGCTTAGGCAAGTTGTTCACTGGGAGATTTGTTTTAAGGGGTCCACTGTAGGGCAGATAATGGTGTGTGGGAGCATTGCTCACTGGCACAGTAGGCACAGGATTTTTTAAGTGGGAAAAACTCCAGGGAAAACTGAGCTCTGGTTATTGGGTGGAGGAGCCTTGCAGGAGCAATCTGTAGTGCTTCCCTCAGCCTCCTAAGTCCTGCCTGAGAAATTATTTCTGAAGTTACAGAAGAATTCTCGTTGTTCCTGTTTGGAAGTGGTTTGTGGAATCAGAATCATGGAATGGTTTGGGTTGGAAGGGACCTTAAAGCTCATCTCGTTCCACCCCCTGCCAAGGGCAGGGACACCTTCCACCGTCCCAGGCTGCTCCAAGCCCCACCCAGCCTGGCCTTGGCCACTCCCAGGGATCCAGGGGCAGCCACAGCTTCTCTGGTCCCTGTGCCAAGGCCTCCCCACCCTCATAAGGAAGAATTCCTTCCTAAGATCTTTATCACTGCCAGCACTGCTCCAGCACCAGGAAGCCAAAAGCAGGAATGCCAACACTCAGGACAATAAAGGCAGAGATGTTTCTTCAAAATCAATTAATTTTACTCTTCTTCTTCTTCTTTTCAATTTATTTGAATGCCCCTCTTTGTTTTGATTAGGTATGGGCAACAGACCTTGACCTTTGCTACAGTGACCAGCTGGCCCTGACTCAGCTCCTGTTGTATGTGACAGATGGAAACCTGGATTGTGGCTCCAGCTGCCTGCAAGGACCTCTTGGATCAAAGGAAAGCAGAAGCCAACGGATTTGGCTCGAGGGGACAAAACCTGTAAGTAGTGATGTGTTCCCAAATATGATCATTCATGTAACTTCCAATGAGTTCTGTTGTAGAGGAGCTGACTCTGCTCCCTTCAGCTTTTAAACTGCTACTCTTGGATTTTACAAGGTTAATAAAGTCATGGGATAACAGCACAGTGAGAGTTAAAGTGAAACAATCCCATCCCTGGCAGTGTCCAAGGCCAGGCTGGACAGGGCTTGGAGCAGCCTGGGATAGTGGGAGGTGTCCGTGCCCATGGCAGGGGTGGCACTGGATGGACTTTAAGGTCCCTTCCAACCCAAATGTTCTGGGATTCTATAAAATGGGAAGAAAGGTCTTTAGAAAAGTCAACATAAGAAATGTGCGTCTGTATACATACACATATGGATAAAAAACAAAAGGTGTTTGCCATATTTTGACAGAAGATCCACAACTCCCTTTTTTTCCATATATAGAGGAGGGAATGTATCACCATTCCAAAAATGTCATGGAGCTGTAATTGAGAGGTTAACGAGCTCTTGATCCATTGTTCTCGTCAAGCAACCACTTTTAGTTGGTGAGAAGTAAATTAGATCTGATTGGTCCCAGTAGTCCAAGTTTTAGAAATGAAAAGTAATCAAGTAGCAACTTTTTTTTTAATTAAAATTCTGTCAGAATTAACATAAATTGTCATTATATCCTTTACTTTTAATTCTTCCTGTATTTCTGAGATTTTTATCTCCTGAAGAGTTAACTACAAGACTGCAGTCTCCCAGGAAAAGAGAAAAAGAAACAAACCAAGAGACAAATGTTTTCACAGCACATGATCTGTAATGAATGATTAAGTAAAACACTTTGTGTAAAATTATGATGTTAATAATGATTCTGTCCCTTTTAATTTATTAGATATTCTCCATGCTGGTAGGGTTGATTTTGATAAAATGGAGCAGCCCTGGAGTTTGTGCAAGGATTTTATTTTTAGAACTCCTTCTTTGAAAGAACAAATTTCCTAGATACTGCTGCTCCTGTAATTATGTACAAAACCAATCACTCATTATAGTTAGGATACATTATCTTCTAGACAGATGAGGCTAAATAAGCAACACATTAATAATTCATCCTGCAGTTCATTATGCATGTGTATGCATGCTTTGTAGCTGAAATAAGCACCTCATCAACCTGATGCCAACCCTTAAACAATAGTTCTGTGTTATTGCAGCCACATTCAAGTTTACGCTTGTTAAACTGCTGCTTGGATTATTTTATCAAGCATTCATTTATTTGTGGTCCCCTACTGCAGAGAACAGATTTTGGAAGCTCCTTTTTTAAGTTAATGACTTGAGCAATGGGTGTTATTAATTCTCAGAATATGATAAACATGATTAATTTTCAGGCAGAGATGTATTAGATCGGGATTTCAGCTATGTCAACTTAAATGAGTCAATGTCAAAACAAATATCATTTTAGTGAAAATACTGTAAATTACATGCTTTGATGTGCAGTGTCCCTGCTCCCAGGGAACAGTCCAGCATTACAACTAACATCAGGAAAGGCCTGGTTTAGGAGAACAGCTCTGCTCAGTGCTCCTCAAAGAAACATCTCCATTCTTCTGGCCTAAGCATTGCTAAGAGTTTAGACTCGATGCAGCACTGGTCTTTATCCAAGGGGGAGAGAGGGCTGGGTCAGATGGGATATTGGGAATAAACCCCTCCCTGTGAGGGTGGGGAGGCCCTGGCACAGGGTGCCCAGAGAAGCTGTGGCTGCCCCTGGATCCCTGGCCGTGTCCAAGGCCAGGTTGGATTCAGTGATCTCACAGAACTCAGTGACCACTGAAGCTGTGAAAACACCAAAATGTGGTTCATGAAGAGCAGTTCTGTAGATCTGATCTATAATACAGGGCTTTATGGAAATGTCTGCGTCCAGCAGACCCTGTGAGGAACAAGAAGTTCTCCAAATGGAGTCTCACTCCACACTTACATGAGTTTCACTGGCAAAAAGCCATTTATAGAATCACAGATTCCCAGGATGATTTGGGTTGGAAGGGAGCTTAAAGCCCATCCCATTCCACCCCCTGCCATGGGCAGGGACACCTCCCACTATCCCAGGCTGCTCCAAGCCTCATCCAGCCTGGCCTTGGACACTTCCAGGGATCCAGAGGCAGCCACAGCTTCTCTGGGCATCCTCTGCAAGGGGCTCCCCACCCTCCCAGAGAACAATCTCTTCCCAATATCCCATCTCTCCCTGCCTTTGGTAGTGGGAAGCCATTCCCACCTTCCTGTCACTCCATGCCTTGTGACAAGTCAATAATTTACCACGTAGATGTTGAGTTCTGATAGAAACTGGTGTGGAAATGAGGAATCCTGGGTTTTTCTCTCCAGCCTGCCCCAAGCAGCCCCCGGTGTGCCGTGGCCAGCAGCCAGCTGAGGCATTCCAGCCTCTCAGGGATTTCCTATAACCTTCTCCTCCACTTCTGTAAAGCTCGTGGGGTTGGATTTGACCTCCAGGTATGAATGGGAAGGATGAGGAAATGTGGTATTGGCTCTGCAGAATTTTTGTTTGTAAATTCTAATATGGTAAAACCACTTAGAGCAATGTAAATCATAAATCATGGAATTGTTAGGGTTGGAAAACACTTTTAAGATCATTCAACCATCAACCCAACACCCCCATGTTCACCACTAAACCATGTTCTCAAGTGCCACATCCACCTATTTTTCTTTCCATTTAAGTGTGTGTAAAACTTGTAGGAGTTAACCTGCTTGATAAAAATAACTGTGTAAGGAGAGAATTTTTAATGCTTTTGACCATCTCTTACTGCTTTGAAACCCAAATATTTGCTGTTGAATAGATTCTGCTGTATTTATTGTATTCTCTACAACAGATTAGAGCAATAATCTATTTAAACTGAGCAATAATTCCTTGCACACGATTCCAAACCAGCCCTTCTTACCTATGCATGTGTACTTAGTGTAACCCATTTATTACAATTACCAATATTTTAGGAATAAATAAAGCAACTTTGTCTTTTTATTTACCAGGAGAAACAGGGAACAGTGTTTGTACTGTATGAAGACCAGAAGCGACACAGACTGGGAATGATGTAAGTGTGGACTGTGCCCTCCCCAGGGTGACAGAGCTGGGGACACTGAGTGTGCAGCGAGAGATAAAGGCCAGAGAGGGAATGAACAGCCTGAACACCTGACTGTCACCTCCTGCTCACTAAAGTGCCCTGACTTCTTCCAAGATTGGCCTTTGGGAGGATTTTAGGAGGCTTTAAGGGTTTCAGTAACAAAAGGAGGACAGGAATGTGCTGAGCCCAAAGGCTGGTGGCACTGCAGCCTCAGGACCCGCTGGAATTGGCTTCAGGAGAGCTGGATTCCCTGTCAGGAGCAATCTCTCACGTGGATTAGCACAGGCTTACTCTTACAAGCAACATTATTAAAAACCTGACTTCCATGAGGCAAGGAGGGTGAAGTTTAATGCCTTTTTATATTGTTCTTCCCCAAGTTTCCTGCCAAAATAGGATGTAATAAGTGAGGAGCTGAAGCGTTTTGCTCTCAGCCTGTTCTGTATTCCTTTGATGCTGCAGCTATTTCATTAATGACCTGGATAACAAAACAGCTTCTTCAAGTGCTGGATGTGCCTGCAAGTGTTCTGGAGGGCAGGAACAGAATTCAAAATGATCTCAACAAATTGAAGAAACAGTATGAGAAATAGAATTAGATTTGGTTGGAATCAGGTGTAAGAAATTACATTTAGAGAGCAGTAATGAATATGAGGAACAAGGAGGTTTTGGGAACAAGATCTGTGAGTCAAACTGCCTGCAAGCCATGGTGTCATGATCCTATGGAAAAAGGTAAACAGTGTATCCTGGGAGAGGCTGGAAAGAAATTCTGCTGTTCTATGTTCAAATGAAAATGTTTAGAGTTCTGGAGAGCATAACTGACATGGAAAGACTAAAGAGGAGAGGGAGGGCAGAAATGGGATCTGTTAATAATCTCCTAGCCAGAAAAAGCCTCTGCAGGAAGGAAAAATCTGATTTCCACATTTTTGGTAGTAGGACAAGAAGAAAAAAACTTAACTTGCAGCAAAGAGGATTCCTGTTGTCTGCCATCACATTTTCAGTCCAATTTCATAGTCTTAATTGGGAAATATTTTCAAGATTGTAACAATTGGAACTTGTAAAATAACTCAAATACCTGAAACATTTATGAGAATTACCCACTTTATTACATCAGAGATCTGTGGTCAATTCCAGCAAAGGAGACACATTATTTCTCAGTGTAATTCCCTGTTCCATAAGGGATGGAGAGTCTGTATGGGCCACTGGGAAACCAAAGCCTCAAAAGCTGTAACAATCTAAGGAATGTTGATACTGCTGAAATTTCTTTCCCAAATTTTGGGCTGAAGCAACAGTTTTTCGCAACTAATGTGAGTGATTCAAGTGTTCTGCTGCCTCAGTCCTCCCTCAGCAGTAACCTTTTACTTGGAGTAGCTGAAACCTCTCTGCTTACTTCTGCTAAGTTGATTAATAAAAATTATTTATTACACAAATCCTTTCTGTTGACAAGTTAAAATGGAGCCTCATCTTTCATATCTCCCTGAAGATTTTCACCTTGTGAGATTGAAAATCCTCATTAAATTCCATCACCAGGCAGGCACAAATGAGAGGGCGATTGTTTTTAAGCATGTGAAGGGAATCATTGGTAAACTCATTTGTTTGGATATCATTAACAGAACAATCGGAGAGGATCTCCAGGGGGTCCTCCTGACCTTTGCTCGCAATCTCTTCATCATCCATCAAGAAATATCAGCACCTAATATGCAAGGCGAGACCAATTTTAAGGTGAGGTGTTAATTAACTAACGATCCTGGTTAATTTCTGTACAAGGCCTGCAAATACCTCATGCTGGATCATAAACAAGTGCTAAACCATTCCTTTTTTATCACTGGCTGTGTGTGGTTTACAGTGTCTGGGTCAGTGTAGTCGGTCTCCCACGGAACCCGTTAGTTAAATTTAAGTTTGAAACTTTTTCTTTGAAAAGAGACATCCTTGAGCGTGAAATTATTTGTAATCTAATGCTCCTGAGTGTCCTTTGGAAGAGCAAAGGAGCTGTTGGCACTGCCTCACACAGTTCTGTCACAATTGCCTGCTTTATTTTAAAGGGACACCATCAAGGTAAGAATCTTAAATTAGAAACAAATTTCTCAGTTGATAATAGCTGCCTAGATTATTAACACTGATTTCTTTTAAGCAGGCAGCCACCGAGTACTTAATCCATTCGTTCCCATCCCTCACCCCGCCATCCATTGCCCGAGCGGATTTTGTTCCCAATTTTCTCTGCTCTTTGAATGTCCCATCCCTGGACGCTCCGGGGTGGGGAGGGGGAGGCAGGACAAAGCACAGGGGCTGCTCACCCTGGGGAGGTTCCCCCACCTTTCCTCCAGAGCTCCTCTGCGACGACCCCGCAGCCAAAGGAGCCAGGAAAGCAATAATGAATCCAACCCCGTGCCCTGGAACGAGCACTCCTTACAAAGCTGCTTTTTGATTCCAGAGAATTGCTCAGCTTCGCACAGGGACTTCCTTTGCTGAGCTCTACATCACCTTTAACTTTATAAAAACTTTCTAAGATCCTGTCTTGTAAGAGTTTTGTGAAAGGTGAAGGGGAACACTGTGTTAGATTTGTATATTAAGTCATGTCACATAATTTATAGCAGATTCTTTCCACTCTGAGGAGATTTTTCCCTGACAAGTAGAGTGTGAAATGACAGATTTTGGGGAAGACATAATTAAATTTCAACATGTTAGAGAACAAACAACAACAAAAAGATTCCCATTTTTTCAATATGAGGGAATGAAAAGCAACCAGTGAAGAAAAATATAAAACAGAACTTTTCTTCATTGTGAGTTAACACATGTGAAATAAAACACCTGTTAGTTAATTAGGAGTAGAAATTGTATTTTTATTTACCTGAGATTTGTACATATTTACTAATAATTCCCCCAAGTGTCCCCAGGTGAAAGTAAATTTAATTGGTGCATCCTGTCCCGTGTAACCCTGTTTTACCTGTTCAAGGCAGGCACTGCCAGCTGTGCACCCTGGCTGCTGGATTCCATTATAATGCCCATTAAATAACTTGTATTTCTTGAATCTGTTACAGATGGCAATTCGAGATATTGAAGCAATTCTAGGAGTTACAGCAGAAAACAAACTGAAATTGGAAGAAGAGCAACCTTGGGAAGCAGATGCTCTGAAAGAATAGTTAACAGAAAATGTTTAAGTGCCTCATTCCTTATGCTTCTGGAAATGCTTCCTCATCTGTAAGAACAGGTTTGGTTTTCCTTCTGAGTTGGTGTGTGAAGTAACATTAACTGAGACAGAACATCTCCGTGGTTCCTGGGTGTGGCATTTGGAGCATCCCATGTTTCTTGTTGAAAAGCACAGGATCATCCTGATGCTCCTCATGTCCCTGTTGTCATTCCTGAAATTCACCATCTGGGTTAAAAAACTTATTGATGCAAGCTGCCTTTGTCACTGATTCAGAGCAGGAGATCAGATCTACTGAAAAGAGCCCTGAGAGCTCAGATTTCCTTTTCAACAGGCTGTGTTCTGAAATAAAGGCTTCTGGCAGGAAAGGAGGTCCAGTGTTAGACCTGCTGCAGAGAGTCCAGAGGCCACAAGCATGATCAGAGGGATGGAGCAGCTCTGCTGTGAGGAAAGGCTGGGAGAATTGGGATTGTTCAGCCTGGAGAAGAGCAGCTTTGAGGTGACCTCATTGTGGCCTTGCAGTGCCTGAATGGGGTACAGGAAAGATGGAGAGAGACTACACAGAAAAACCTGGAGTGACAGGACAAGAGGCAATGCCTTCAAACTGAAGGAGATTAGGGTTAGTTGAGATATTAGGAAGGAATTGTTCCCTGTGAGGGTGGGGAGGCCCTGGCACAGGGTGCCCAGAGAAGCTGTGGCTGCCCCTGGATCCCTGGGAGTGTCCAAGGCCAGGTTGGACAGGACATTAGAGCACCCTGGGATAGTGAAAGGTGTCTCTGCCCATGGCAGGAGGTGGGACTGGATGGGCTTTAAGGCCCCTTCTAACCCAAACTATCCCATGGTTCTCCTGCCTTTAAATGCCATCTTAATTAAAATACCATTTTATCAGTGATCCCAGCAACCTGTGTTCCTCTGCATTACTTTCTCTATTGTTATGCTGCTTTTTCTATTATCTAAAGACTTTTGCAGCAATTCTTTTATGGTCATTTTCAAGTTATCAAAAAGAACAGCAATAGCACTAATTCATGAATAGAATTCTATGGGCACCATGATTCCCAGAATTCCATGACTTTTGCAGGTCTGTCCATCTGTATTTTGGATGGTGGTGACTCTTTTGGTCATAATTGCCATGCACTGTTGTTAAAGTACAACATTATATTTGTAAAATTGCTTTTATCCATCAAATCTCTAATATCCCAACAGACAACACATTCTACATTTTACTGTGGAAGAGCAGATCTCATTGAATGGAGACTATTATCCCAGGAATGGCAAGTATCCTTGGGATTACTTCCCAAAAAGCTAAGACAAAACCACTTTTAACACAAGTACTAAATGAAACCAAGCAGTTGCATGAGATCAGCACCCAGTTTGTCTAATGCCAAATCTTTGATCCCTCAGCATCAGACATTATTTTTTGTGGAGCCTTTTTCTCTTCTACTTTGGTCACAGAATTAATTAATTGCAGATGAGAACATTTGCATAAATGCTGATTCCTGCTTCAAATAAAAATCCAAAGGAGTATTTCTAATTCCTGGGTTTTTTGCTGTTTTACATCAATATAGTTTTGGATTTTGGATATGCCAAAGCTCACACAGATTTTCCAAAGGTGGAATTTAGCCAATGGCTGCACTTGAGCTGGTTTCCAAAGGGTTAAGGAAAAGGAAGCCTTGATCCAAGCCAGAACAACATAAGGTCTGAGAGGCTCATTAGTTCACTGGCACTTAATAGACTGCAGTGTCCTAGGAGGAAATGAAACCTGCACTTCCTTATGGCTTTGTTCTACCCTGACAAAAGAAAACTGTACCTGTTTTTGCAGGAAACAAGTGACCTGAAAGTTCCCGTGGTGAGAGAGATTTCTCAGCATGTGCAAAGTGTGAAATGTATTTTGAGGAGGGGGGAAAAAAAAGTTTTTAATTACTACTAACACTTCTGAGCCTTGAGCTGATGGAAGGATTAAAACTGCTTTGCAGTCTCTCACATTCGGCTCCCATGCTGCTGGTGCCAAAAATGTAGGGCTTTTAGGAATGCTACAGATTGAAAATGAAATTATAATATTGTTAAAAGGTTGGGAATATAATTCTGTTCACAGTAATGGATTATTTATTCCCACTCATTAAAGGAGTTGTTGAACTGTAGCTCGAATTTCAGAACCTGAACTGGATAGGAAGAAAATAGAACAAGTGTGAAGCAAAAGATGAAAGGTGACCCAGGTGTGGCTTCTCATCAGAAACTGCCCCAAAAACTGCCAGACTTGGACAAAAGCTGGAGCTGGTTCCTCAGCTGCAGGGTGTGGAGGAATGCTCATGGAAGGGGGTGAGGGACAGCAGGTTTGGCATCAAGTGCAGAGGATGCAGACAATTAAAATAAAGGATTTGTGCTCCCCAGGAGTCAGAGCTGGAAATGGAGGTGTTTGTTTAACTGGCAGTACTTTGTGGATTTTGTTTCAGCAAGAATTTAGTGTAGCACAGAGCACTATAGGTCATTCTCCTGCAAGAGCTACCTGGAGTTGATGGTACTGGAAACTGGGCCTCCTGTTTTAGGTAGCTGGGTTTAAAGCCCTGGATAAAAGAAAAAAAAAAAGCTTTTAGCCCACATTTCAATATTTAGAATGACATCTCTGAGCACAGAGAGGAAAAGAAAAGCAGCTCATCAACACAACCAGCTCCTGGTGTCTTCTGAAATGAAATATTCACCCTCCCGGTTTCCTGGAAGATCTCCAGGACGAGTTCAGGAGAATTTACCACCTTCCCTCTAGGTTAAGGTAACAAATCCCTGGATTTCTAAGGCTGTCCTTAACATTTCACGGTGATAACTTACTGTCAAATCCATTTAACAATGGGATAGTGTAGATCTGAGGCATTGAACAGATCCTCTGTATTTCATTTTAGACTGCAGATTTTGTTATATTGATGAAGAACAAAAGATTAGGAACTACAATCACTGACAGCCTTCATTAATGTAATTAATGAAATACAACAGCAGAGTATCACTCTTAAGGTTCAATACTTTATTTCAACGCTTCACCACAGTACCAGATTCCAACTTTTCTATCCTCAGCCACTGTTACCACTAATAAAGAAGGATATTAAAGCTAAAGTATATGCTCTATTAATTATAAGGAGGTGAACTTGAAGGGGAAATTTGTTGCTGGTGATGATTAATAATTACTTGTTCAACACACATAGTACAGGGCACATTGTTGGGCAGTAATTGATTAATTAGCACATTCTTACTGGATAGCTCAATGGTTTAAGATTGCTGAGTTTGAGATATTGCTTGCAATTATTGAAGGGAAAAATCTGCTTCCATTTCTCAGTTTTCTGTATGATTTTTTTTCCCCCTCTCAAACAGAATGTTTAATGGTTCAAAACCTTAGCTTTTACTTAGAAGAATGGAAAATAGGCTGTGATTTTAAAATATTTCTCTTGAAAGGGTCTGACGTGGAAAGGTTGATTTTTAGGGAATTCTGCCACGTAAACCCAAGGCAGCTGGACACACTTTCTCCTGAGTGCAGGTTGATGCTGCAGCTAGTGCTGTCAGCACGTCAGTGCCAACAAAACCTTTCTAACAATGTGATTGCCTGAATTTTTTTTTGTGATACTCCCACTCATCCCTCGCTCCGTGCAGGTCTCAGGGTGACCCATCCCCTCAGCACGGGCAGCTCTGGCTTGGCCTTGGCACATCCGTCACAGGATCCCTGAGGTTGGAAGTCTTCCAAGGTCATCGAGTCCAAGCTGTGCCCGATGCCCACCTTGTCACCAGCCGGGAGCACTGGGTGCCACATCAAAGGAATTCCTTGGGCACCTCCAGGGATGGGGACTGCAAACCTCCCTGGGCAGCCCCTGCCACTGTCTAATCAGCCATTCTGGGAAGAAATTCCCCCCGATGTCCAACCTCGCCCTCTGCAAACACAGCCTGAGGCTGTTCCCTCTCCTCCTGTCCCTGTTCCCTGGGAGCAGAGCCCGATCCCCCCGGCTGCCCCCTCCTGTCAGGGAGTTGTGCAGAGCCACAACGTCCCCCTTGAGCCTCCTTTTCTCCAGGCTCAGCCCCGTTCTCAGCTCCCCCAGCCGCTCTTGGGGCTCCAGCCCCTTCCCAGCCCCTTCCCCAGCTCCGTTCCCTTCCCGGACACGCTCCAGCCCCTCAGTGTCCTCCCTGAGCCGTGGGGCCCAGCCCCGGCCCCGCTGTCCCGCTCCGTTCCCGCCCCCCNTCCGAGGTGCTGAGCCAGCACCTGCGCCAGCGCCGCCTGCCCCACTGGACCTCGTTCTGCGTCAAGTACAGCGCGGTGCGCAACGACCAGTTCGGCCTCTCGCACTTCAACTGGCCCGTGGACGGCGCCAACTACCTGGTGCTGCGCACCGGCTGCTTCCCCTTCATCAAGTACCACTGCTCCCGCGCCGCGCCGCAGGACCTGGCGCTGCAGAACGCCGCCTTCACCGCCCTCAAGGTGCTCAACGCCGGTGAGTCCGGCCCGGGACGGCGCCGTGAGCGTCGGGGGCGGCGGCCTGAGGGGCAGCGCCGGTGGGGCCGGGACGGCGGCTCGGGCCGGACAGCTCCG
>VZRF01013970.1:51451-140547 GCA_013396875.1 Vireo altiloquus | reverse complement strand
GCGCCGTGCCCTCTCCGTCTCCTTCTCTTTCCTTCCTCCTCTCCTCTCTCTTCTGCCTTCTCTCTTTTCTGTTCTGTTGTCCCTCTCCTTCGCTCTTTTCCCGTCTCTTTCTCCCTTTCCTCCTTCTCTCTTTCCCCCTCTCTCTCCCCTTCTCTCCTTCTTTACCTTTCTTTCTCCTTTTCCCTCCCTCTCTTTACTCCGCTCCCTTCCTCTCTTCCTCCTCGTCTCCTGTCCTCCCTCTCCGGCTCGGGCCAGGAATTCCCGAGCTGCAACCCGAGGGAAGGGGCAGAGCCGTAAATCGACACTGGCGGGGGGGTTTGACGGAGTTCATGTTTCTCTGACCACTTGTGACAGCGACAAATCAAACTCTCGGTGTTAGAGCGGCTCACGCCGCTGGTGGGGAGCATTTTCCAGCTGGAAACCCGAATGCCGTGGATGAACTCTTGTCCTCTAAGCAATTCTGAAGCGAAACTCTTCAGGCAGTGTCTGATGCCGGAATGGTCAGACTGCTTTGATCCTAATGGGCTGTTGGAATATAAATCCTTATAATAAAACCGCTTTATCAGTACCTTATTAATATAAAAGTAGGTTTTGAGATACATTATTTCAAAACTTTGGCTGCAGATTCAATGCTTACTTGAATGCCGGCAGCAACAGTGGCATAGCATTTCGTACCTTGTTTTCATATTTAATTTTTTAAAATCTCCATTTCTTCACAAGTCTTCAGTGACTTTTTTTCAAAACATGTCTGCTAGTCTTAATTTTGTGACCTTTCCAGACTGACATAGTGTGAAAATATAATCGCAAAGAGTGATTTCTTCACAGCACCTTTAAATCTGATTTTCTTTTTCCCCCCACCCAGTCACACTTTTGTCTTTCTCAGAACTACTCTTCCTGTTTCATATTTAAATGATGGGAAAACATGATTAAAAAGGTCATTTGCTTCCTTCAGAATCCTGCTTAAGCACTTGGATAGCTTCAAAGCACATTAAAATTAGTGTTTCTGAATTCAGGGCCTAAATCCATTTCTGTTTTTCCTTCTATAAAAAATAGAATATTGTCTGTTATAGATGGATAAATTGTCAGTGCTGAAAAATGTCACTTTATATATATATATACACTTCTGTCCATTGCAGTTCTGTGGGAGTTGGTAGTCTTGACTGTTGATCTGATTTTCCCCAGAGCAGCTTCATGTTTATCTATGGATTTGCAGCCTATTTTGTTTCTTATTTCTCCTGTGACGTAGACTCCAGTAACTAGTGGATGTGCAGGGAGTTTGGGTTTAGTATTTGGAGATATATATATATTTTTTTTTTTAATCAGTAGAAATCATATGTACATAACGATGTTTCACTTTTTTCATGCTGTTATCCTCCTGTTTTCTTTTTATAAAAATTCCTGCATATTGCTGCTTCCTGCCTCGTGTCACAGGAAAGGTGTTAAGCACTGGTTGCTGCATTTAAATAAAGACAAATTACTTCTAAGGCAGCTTTTACAGGAATGCTTTCCCTCTCGTTTCATTTTGGAGTCATCCTTCCTCACTAATAATTTGCAGTTTGGATTTCCCTGGCTTGCTCTCCGTGTGTGTAACATGCTTTTATCTTTCCTTAGGCATCCCAACTTTAATGTATGGAATTGGCTCCTGGTTCTTTGCCAGTGTCACAGAGACTGTTCACACGAGCCATGGTCCAGTCACTATTTATTTTCTAAATAAAGAAGATGAAGGAGCCATGTACTGAACTCAGGCCCTCGAGTACCTGTCCTCTGGTGGGTTCTGTATTACAGCTGCTACAAATACCTGCTGCCTTTGACTAAAAACAACTGAAAAACTTGATTTTTACAGTGTGTTCTCATATTCGATGTGCTGTTTCAGGAAGCTTCATGGACTTTTTGGTCATGAGAGATTTATTTTTGCAGTGGTATGTAAAGTTGAAGAATGAGAAGCTTTGGGAGAAGAATTAGTATTTCTGAGGGTATGTCAGGAAGTCAGGGACTGGTGCTGCTGGACAAACTTGTGATAATTTAAAGAGATGTATTTATCAACTTAGAGAACTGAACTGTAGCCTGTGGGCAAGGAAACTGTGAATGCACTGACATTTTCAGAATGTCTCTGAAAAGATAAAGCTGCTCAGGTTTAGATCCTGTCTAGGTGTTTCATAATGCATTGATTGTCACACTTTTAACTGTGTCTGAGTGAATCCATGGCACTGACTGTTCACCTGGAAGAGCCTTTGCTAAAAAAAACCCACCCTGAAGAAGTGCAAAATGGCTGTATCACATTTCTTTAAATGATATTTAAATAAAATATCCAAAATACACTTGGTGCTTGTATCTTTTGCAATTCTTGAGCTCCAGATGTGTGTTATTATTTTTCTTTTGATTGCTTTATAGGTAAGTACAAAACCTAAGTGATGTAGATTTAGTCCCCTGTGCTAATTCACAAATTGCTGGTATTTTTATTTAATGGGGAGAATGAGAATACTACAAGAGTATTTCATTTTTTGATGCAAAAGAACTGATTTTTCCAGCTGTAACCAAGCACAGCTTTAGGCACAAACAATGACAAAATTACTTCAGTTGGAAACCTGGGCAAAACAAAAGCTTTTGGGGAACTATTTTGATAGTGGAAATATGGAATTAATGGAAACAGGAAGACCTATTGCTGGTGCTTGGATTTAGTGCCAGCAATTAATGCTGTCAGTTCCAGATCTCACATCTGATGATGGAAGTTGGTCATTCCAGTTTTCATAAGCCAAAAAATAAATATTTACATTTAAATACTTTTTTCAATTCCAGATAATAGATGTGTTTCCCACTTAATGAAGCAATACGTGTGGCTTTTCTAAAAACAGCACTAAACACTTTAATCAGAGAAGTGCTTGCACTGTTAAATTTTGGAGAATATTCTTGACACAAGTTAAATGTCTCAAAGATGAAGTGATGGCATTACAAGAACGCTCATTAATAAGAAAAATCACAGTTAGCATTTTTCTAGGGCTGATTTGCCCTGTAAAATAACCGCACCTCAAAAGTGTAAAGTCAAATACTGCTCATTCATTGCCACAGAGCTCATCAATACCTGGCTGTAAAGGTTTAGGCTCAACACGAGGTTGATAAAATGGTTTTTAATTACCAGACTATAAATACAGCTCTTCATTGGAGCTGCAGCTCCCCTCACTGCAGCTTGTTTGATTTCTGATAATGGGCACTGCTGACTTTGCTTACCTGTTTTCCAATAAATGCAGGCAGCACCCCCCATCCGTACAGTGATGGGCAAGTCTCCTTAGAGAACATCTCTGACAAACTACCCTATTGATTGCTGCAATTCTGTGCTGCTTGCAGCATTAAATAGAGCCCTGATCTCTTGTTCAATGATCTCACTGTGTAACAATTAAGCAAATGTAATATTTTCTTGTATTACATGAAAATCAATAGACCTCTTGCTCTTATGAAGTTGATGGTGCTAAAGGATGAACTAGGAGATGTCTGAGGGCAGAGTGCAAATATGGAATCACTCATTCCTTTCATTAAGGGTTGTGTGGGAGCTCTTGCAGTGCCTCAGAGGGAAAGTAGGCTGTTTGTAAGGGATATATCTTGAGTTATTAAATCATGATGAAATAATTTGCATGTATGATGTAAATCCAGTTGCTTGTTTTCAAAGATAAAATGTTTCATCTGACTTTCACACTTGTTTTCCTATAACTACCAACTTCTTATCATCTATTTTTTATCAATTTTTGGCCTGAATGCCAAGATATTGAAGGCCAGGAACATCTATACCACCTTGCCTCAAAAATTTCTTTAACATTCAGGAATAATTGATCCACAAAATGACCCTTCTGACTTTTGACAGATTTGATTTGCACCATCTCCCATTTGAAATAGAGTTTAGTTCCCCTTGTAAGCCTCGCATTAATTATCTCCTTGCTGTGCCCAAGGCTGATGTTTAAATGAGAGAGAGATGACGTTAAAAAAGGCCCAGAGCTTTGTTTTACCTCCCTTAACTACTTCAGAGAAAGAAACCCCGAGGTTTCAGGTGGCTCCTCCTTGTAGCACCTCTTTAAACAATAATGATTATTAGGGGCACCTTAACCTGGAGTTGCTCCTGGTGTCACCTCTCACCCGGGTCAGTGGGCTCAGGTATCCCAGTTAAACTGTGCTACTGTAAATTAATGGAAAATGCAGCTGCTTTGCTGAAAGATCAATGTCCAATAAAGGCTGCACAATCAAATCTTGTTGCAATGATTGAGGTGCTTAATTGCCTTTCAAAGATAAGGTGGTAATCAACATACGTTCAGCTGATCTTTTTTACCGCTTCAATTACATGCTAGTGGCAGCAGCCAAGTCAGGATCTTTAACTACTTATACTTATTAAATCTTACATGTGCTCTGAAAAATTACTTAAGCTGCACAATCGATAAAACCCAGCCCTTAATTACTATATTTCACTTTTAGACCTTTTTGTATGGTTGATAAATGTTTTGCCAGAGACTCGGCAGCGCTAATGAGTTACCCCAAGAAATGCCCTTTTCTGCTGTCATCTCCTCCAAGTTGTGGTTAAACACTGGTGAGTTTGTTAGTTTTCCTGAAGTTTTGGGACTGGTGATGCAAACACGGTTCAGGCAGCTCATTTTATTTAAATATTTTTAGACGTAACATCACTTTTTTTATTACCAGTTGATGGATGACTCGCTAAACCCTCAGGTGGACAAAGTTCAACACAAAGTTCCCACTGTAAATTAATACTGGATTGAGGTATTAGTAAGGACTGGAATTCCTAAATATTTATGATTAGTATTCTTACATTGTCTGAAAAATCAGTTGTTGTGCTCCCTTCTTCCTCCCCTCTTTCCCTCGAGCAATATCCAGAGCTTTTCTCCTGCTGACCTTGCATTGACTTGGGCAGAATTTAGATCTGTCCTCACCTTACCTTGTGTGTTGACCTAAATCTCCTCACAAACCATAATTATAGATCTCATTGATGTATGTTATTATTATTGAATGAAATTTAGGTATTTTTTAATAGTTGAACGCCCTTAGGCCTCTGGTTTAGAGCAACTTTTCCTGAAACAAAGGGGATTTTGCTTCATGTATTATTTATTTTGGCCATTTAATTTAAATTGGCTTTTACTGTAACCCTTTAATCATGTTCACTTGAGAAAAGTAAGTTAATAATTCTGAGAGTTACCTTGATTTTTTTCCCTGTTTCTGGAAATAGAAGTCATGGTTTAAATTTTGGGCTGTATTTTTCAGTTTATATACACCTAAGAAGAAGTAGCAGCTTCAGTATTGCAGCCAGGGAATATAGAATAAAAATTGTCACTTATATATTCTAAGTTTGCTTAAAAGATTTCTTTCCTTTCTAGGAAAGAATTATATGTTGGGTTTGCATTTAAGTCCTAAAAGTAGAATACAAACAATTTAAGAGCGATTTTAAAAGTAATTGCATCACTTTAAGCACAGTTTATGAGCCCTGTTCTAGTTCATTATAAAACAAATTTATTGCAGTGATATTAATAATCCTAATAGAATTAAAAGTGGAAAACATGATTAAAAGCAATCCTTCAGACAAAAACTCTGATCAAGGAAACTTTCAAGTTTAAAATGTAAATAGCAGATTTTAACACTAATTTTTGAACAAGATTACAAAGTCAAACCTGTCTTTTTTCCTTAAATGAAGAAGTGCCATTAGATATGATTGTTACATGCTCAGTGATTCATGGGCCTGCTTATGTACTTTGTGAGATATGAATTATTTAGTAAGAAAAATCACAATAATTTTGTTGTTACTCAAGAATTTATAGGTTGACAGAAAAACAATTATGCAGCCCCTGGAGCTGGTCTGAAGAGGTACAGGAGCATCATTAACCACACACAGCCCGACTGCTGGAGTTACCTTGTCACTGTGCATCATATAATCTGCTTTATTTCAAAATAGATTCATAATTTAAAGCAAGAACTAAGCATTTACTAATTCAGCCTAAATCAGGTTTACTGTTGTTATGGGGTTTTTTTCAGTCCAAGATGAGTTTTCTTTGAGAAACATCTTTTAAAGCTATATTTGAGGCCAGTGAATTTCCCTGTGAATTGAAAATAAGTTTCTTTCCTGATATTTGGTTCCCAGACAGCCCTTTCTTATTCCAGAGAAACTGCAGAGTGACTGGGAGGAGCAGTGGGAAGTTTGGTGGGAGTTTTAATGCCGCTTTTAAGGAATCTGAATCAATACATGGTGCACTTGGTGAGTCTTTCCAGGGGATGCATTTTAGGGAGGACTATGTTTAGAAAGCCTGGACACTGTTGACCTATTTTTCATGAGCCTGAGGGAATTCAGTTTGCTGCACTCACAGGCAACTGGAAGGAAAAAAAATGTGAATTTCACCATGATAGTTATTTATCAACATAGAAAGTTAGGTGTTAATATCTTTTCAAATAGACAGGAAAATGTGTGCTCCTAAAACAACCGTCAGGTGCCATTTTCTCTGGGAAATAGAGAGTTTGTCCTTTGTTATTTATAATTCCAACCTAGAAACTGGTGCAGGGAGAAAGCAGGGATGATAAATTGAATTTACTGAACCAACAGCTGGCACAGAGATCCTGATTCCTTCAGGTGTGTTTTATACTCTGTGTCTGAATTACAGGTAGCATGGCACAGCACGGGTAACAGAGTATTCCAAAGTATTTTAATAGTTAAATGGGAACTATTTAACTCTTTACCCTGTTACATAATAAATACATGTTATTCCTAGGTCATAGCTGGAAAAATTGTAGTAGTGAGGTTAATGGAGATGCTGAGTAGGATCCAGAATGAACTCAGCACTTTCTGTCTCTCTCAACATCCTTCTTGTGCCTTGTGCCCTTTTATCCAAGGGGATGAGTGCAGGACTAAAGGAATTTGGGGTTGGATCCTAATGTTGGTTTTAATTCACTCCTGCCAGGGCATTTTCACCTGATCCACTCCTGAGAATGAGCTCCCACCTTTCTCCTCACAGCAAGGAAAACCTCCTGAATCCACATGCTGGGACAGGAATACCCAAGAGTAGGGCCAGGGGAGTGAGGTCTTGTTTTCCTCCCTTTTCTTTTTACGGAGTTCTGATAGAGGGACTCAAAACTCCATTATAGGAAGTTTGTGACAGAGCAAAGACAGAAAATTGCTTGCATTGGGCAACTTCCTTTGCAGTGGGAATTAAACAAGTAATAACTTCTTTCCTTACTTTTGGAGGGCCCTACAAATTCTCCTGCTAAGCACGGTGCAGGCAATCAGTGGGAGACAGCATTTTTCCATCCTCACGGAGACTCCTGCGAGATTCCGCGGCGTGGCGAGTTTAATGATTTTCCTCCACTCCTGTGTCAGCATTCTGCTTTTCCCTGGAAATAAATATTTATTTCCTTGCCATGGCCACCTCCGGATGCTCTCCGTCCTCTCCAGCGGCGCTGGAAAGCAGCAGAGAGCAGCAGCACACTGCAAGTGGCAGCTGCTGGGAGCCACCAAGGGAGGATGTTTCCCCCTCACAAATAAAAACAGAATTTAGGGAAGTCGTGGGCTTCACCATCCTGTAATTAAAGCATTAATACAGTGCTCCTTTGCAGATTTTGGATGGTGTTTCCTTGTGGGTAAGCAACAACTTCAGAGATGTGGTTATAAATATTGTGTTATCTGTGTTTAGTGGGGAAAGTCAGGCTGCTTCATGATTTTTTAATGGGTATTCTGGAATCCTTGGACTGTGGCAGAAACTTTTTAAGGGGAGATTCTTGGGCTATTCAAATACAGAACTTTAAGGGTATTTTATGGTGCATATTAAAAAATCATAGATCGTGTTCTCACAACACAAATTTTCCCCCAACATTAAGGAATAATATATAGAAATAAATGTTGGTGACATCTCATAGCAGAACATCTGCAGGATGATAAAATAAATACCAACTATTTGTTTCAAATGGTGTATTTAGAATGAAAATTTCTGATTAAACTTGGGTTTTAAAGAAGCCTGTGGCAAAACCAAACCTGTATCAAAAAACATGTGTTTGATGTGCTACGTGCTGTACTCCTTAAGATATAAAAACCCTTCAAGTTTGATTACACAAATCAGAATGGGGGATTAAGGTTATGATTAGCCCTGGAAAATCGACGTAATATTTATGCAAATTTGGCAAATTGAGTTGGTTTTCCCCATAGTCTTGTAAATGAAAAAGACATTTTAGAAAAATTGCAGGTCTATAGAAATTCTATCATTTTGTGTCCTATTCTTTAAAATTTAATAGAAAATGAATCTGATTGAAACGGAGCTGACTGAAAGGTACACAGGGACTGCAGGTAAAAGGTTCATTTGAACAGAAAGACGTCTGTGTGGGCACTGCCAGTCCCTTAGATCCTTAGGAGCTGGGGCTCTATTAATTTTTAGTATAGGAACTAAATTATAAAGTTATTGAACAGAGAGAGAATTTATCTCTGTTAATGGCCATTGAATTTTTTTTTTCCTAAAGCTGAAACAAAGTAGAATTCGAATATGAGGAAGCTTGAAGACGTTTCAGGAATTAAATATACCTCCCATTGCCCCCTCCCCCCCCCAAATTGATAATATAAGTCAAATAGTCGAGCTTGTCAGAGATGATAATGTGAAAGAGTGTGATAAAATGCACAGATCAATAGCCCACAATTGAGATTAATGCTCTTCTCTTAAAAAAAAAAAAAAAAGTGGATTGTTTTATGCTGCAGAGCTGTGCGAAGCAGAGAGCTTTCCCTGTAACTTGTGTCAGTGAAAAGCTTGTTTTAAAAGCTGAATTTGGTGTTTCGTGGCTGGGGATTGCAGAGCTGTCAAAACACGTTCTTTGCTGCTGAGGTGGACGGGGGTTTTCTTTCATCAGAAAGATGGATCGTGGTTTGGAGTGGGCTGATTTCAGCTGCATCACTGACAGACGTGGAGAAACTCGGTGGTGAAAGAATTGTACTTGGACATCAATACCGGAGATCTGGAACGGGAAGGAAGGGTGAAGTGTGTGACAGCTGTTGGCACAACTGCTCCAAGCCCCTTCACCTGTTCCTGCAGATGCTGGGCTGTCACAGAGCCCCTTCCCAGTGCCCATTCCCGGTTTGCTCTGCAGACACTCTTCTCTTAAGATGGGCAGAGCGGGCGAGCTGGGCACGGACGGAATCACCGAGGCTGGGAAAGTCCTCCGAGGTCACCGAGTCCAACCCTCGCCCAACACCCCTAATCCCCCCTACCCCGTGTCCCCGAGGGTCACATCCGGACGCCTCTGGAACACTTCCAGGGCCAGAGACTCCCCCACCTCCCTGGGCAGGTTATCCCAGTGCAGACCGGCATGGTCCTTGTGTTTGTGAGAGATGGGATAGCCCGGACAGAACCCCAGGAGCCCTCCGGGATCGGCTGCGGTCGGAGCAGCCCCAGCCCCTCCCTCTGAAGCGCGACCAGGCAGCGCCGGGGACTCCCCACTGCTTCTAACAGGAACCCCAGTCTGGCTCGGCTTGATTCGCCATTTAGCTGCGCTTTTCCTGTCAAAACACAAGGCACAATAAGAGGAAAACAATTAAACGCCGAGCGCTGCCGGGGCGGGCGCGCAGCCCGGGGCCGCCTCCTCCCGAACCATGGCGCCGCCTCCCCCTTCCTCCTCCTCCTCCTCCTCCTGCCGCCGCCGCCGCACATCCCCTCCTCCCGGGGCTCCGTTTTGGTGCCGGGGCAGCGGCTCCTTCCTGCAGGAGGGTGGTGCAGCCTGTGCCCGGCCCGGCTCGGCTCGGCCCGGCGGCCGCAGCATGTGAGCCCGCGGGGCGGGGATGCTCTGGCTGCTCTGCGGCCCCTCCGGCGCCATGGACAGCCAGGCGCTCGTCATCCGCATCAAGATCCCCGACGGAGCCGCCGTGGACTGGACCGTGCACTCCGCGCCTCAGCTGCTCTTCAGGGATGTGCTGGTGAGTGATTCCCGCCGGGGTCCGGGACCCCCTCGCAGCCCGGGGGATGAAGAGGATGCCACCGTCCCCCCGCTCCGTGCGGAAAGGGGTGTCCAAATCCCTCCCTGGAAGGTGGGAGGTGTTTTGGCGTGCTCGCACCGGAAAGTTTTAATGGGGAAATATTTTAGCAGAGACTGACAAAAACGCCCGTCCCAGGGCAGCGCCGGTGTTGCCGAGGTTTCGGGAGCCGGGCTGGGGCATCCCTGGTCCTGCAGGTGCCAGGCAGGAGCATCGCGGCGTGGTTGGGGCCGGAAGGAACCTTTAGAGGTCCCCAAATCCGCCCCCTTGCCGTGGTTAGGGACACCTCCGGGTCAGGGCATCCCCACCTCCGTGCCTTGGGGTGGTCGAGGCACGCCTTTAGTAAAGGCGATGGAAAAAGTTGTGCTTTGGGAATGAAGATTCCCTGCTCAGGCAGAGTGACGGGCTCTGTACCTGCTCTTGGTGGTGTTTCCCGTGCCTGGACTAGGGCTCTGTTGAGTCTCCCTTGGCCTCAGCTCCTCCCTCTGTTGTGTCTTCCCTTGCTCTCCTGCTGTATTTTTCGTCCAGTTTGGATGCTCTGTTTACTCAGAAATGGGAGTGGGTATTTATCCCACTTAACTGTATCCTTAGCCTAAAGAAAAGTCTAGTGCTTGTGTGCAGGTCATACTTTCTGTAGCATGCCCTCACCTTTCCTCCCCAACACATCCATGCTGGGACTCTGTGTGCCCCTGTTTCTCTAAAGAAAATCTTCCCACACCACCCATCACGTGCATGTTAAATTTTTACTTTTGTTATTGATATTGGAGAGAGATTTTGTAGATGCCTTTCAATATCTTGCATTCTGTGGAAAAGATATGTGGGGATTAAGGGGTTGATTTACTGGAAGATGTTGTGGGTTGGGCCTAGAAGGTTGCAGAGGTAACTGGAAGGGATGACAGAGATGCCAGGTTTCATTCTTCCAACATTTAGCATTATCCAAGACTTTCTGTAGATAGAGGAGTGGGAGCAGAGCTTTTGACAGACCAGGGAGGTTTTTGGAAGGGGCAGTTTTCCCTTGGTGGTTGCTGTGAGTTTCCTTTGGTTGCACATCAAGCCCAGGGTGACCCACTCTGCCCTTAAACAGAAGTGGGGCAAATGAGTCTGGTTTTTTCCACTTTCTTCTGCTTCATGTTTTCCATTTTTTTTCTCCAAATAAAGTGAAATAACCACTGATGCTTGGACTGTCCTTTGCCATTCTAGAATTATTGTCAATTTAGGTTGGTTGTTTAAAAGTAAGTAGAGAAATTGTGGTCAATGGATGACAGAGGATCTTGAGTTACACTTGCAGTGACCTTGAGTCACATGGTGGTGAAGCTTCCTGAGAGCTCATCAGTGTGAGAGAAGTGAAAAGATGAGGAAGGAGGGCATGTCAGGCAAACTTCGAGCTTGAAACATGTCACAGCTCATTGTTTTTCACTGCTGAGATGTTTTTAAGGAGGGATCTGTTGCAGAATAGGCAGGGGGACCATGACAGGATCATGCATTCTTGGTTTTGTTAAAAATCACAGTTTCTGTCATACTCATGTTCAGTAATAGTAGAACTGGAGAATGGTGTGGGTTGGAAGGGACCTTGAAGCCCACCCAGTGCCACCTCTGCCATGGGCAGGGACACCTTCCACTATCCCAGGCTGCTCCAAGCCCTGTCCAGCCTGGCCTTGGACATTCCAGGGATCCCGGGGCAGCCACAGCTTCTCCGGGTACCCTGTCCCAATGTTTTTATCCTGTCATATCTGTGCTGGTGATGACAATTTTCAGTTATTCCCTGTTAGGCTGTTGCATTGAGGTGTTGGTAGTTGTGTTTCAGGAGGTGCTGTCACAGAATGCACATGTACTTAATTGGTCAGGTAAATACAGGAATTAAATGAAATAAAGCTCCAATCCACTCAAGAGTGGTGGGTCTGTCACCACCTGGGGCTGGGAGTGTGGTGGGGAGGGCAGGAATGCGGCTGACCCCATTCTCTGTTGTCCTTCTGCCCTCAGGGTGATTCCTCTCACCTGGAGGGCAATTACAGAGGGTTTGTGTGTTGGAGGAACAATTAAAGAGGCTGTGGAGAGTTCAGATGTTCCCTGCTGAGGTAAATTACTGAACAGCAATAATCCAGTCAGCCCTCACTTATCTCTGTGTCTCCTTAAACAGAAGACATAGGAATGCACAGAAATTTTCTCAGGCTCTGAATACTCCATGTGGAGTTGTCTGGAGCACACCAGGCTCAATCCCCCTCCTTGTGCCCATGTCTCAAGGAGTTTGATGGGAAGTGCTGTCCTGCTGGAACTGCAGAACCATGTTTGTGAACCAGTGCCAAAATCAGGTGCACATGCCAGATCTTGAATCCATGGGAACTGAATTAGCTGTGCAGGAAGGCTGTTCTTTTTCAAGGTAGGTCCCGTGGGCTGCTTTGTGTTAAGGAAGCCCCATAAAATTATCTTTGAGGCCAGCAGGGTTTTATTTTATATTTTTAGGTGGTTTTTAAGCTGATTTGTGTTAATTTAGCATCCCAGTGGATACAGATGAGTGTAGCCTTTCAGCATTTCAGGCTGATGTGCAAGGTTATTCCCATCCTCCTTTTCCAGAGAAGCTGTGGTGCAGAGTCACCCAATATCCTGTCCCTCCTCATGGAATAAGCTGTTGGAGTCAGGAGGCTGATGCTCAGAGAGATACCTTGCACACTAAATGGCACATTTCTTCACTCTCAGCTGCTCTGGTTTTTGGAGGAGCTTTTGTGGGCACTAAACTGCACAGCAGGGACTCAGTCCTGGTCCCTGCAGGTGTAGGATCCATGGAAGCAGCACTGCTTTAGGTCATTTCCTCAATTCCTTTCCTAAACTGAGTGCTCAGAGCTGTTCTTCATGATGTCACTTCAAATAAGTTCTCTGTGTATCAGCTTTGCAGGCCTCTAAGTTACCAGTAACTAGATTTATTTTTAAGGCCTCGCTAAATGAATTACAATAAGCTGATTTTTTTGTCATCAAGCTGTCTGGATTCCTCCTGTCACTGCACTATTTAAGCACTTGGTGTTAATTCTGGCTAACTTCACGCTGTCATACTGAGATAAAACAAGTTCTAAATGAAACACGAGAGCTGTGGGTTCAGAATTTACGCTGTCATTTAAGCAGAGATTTCACATTTTCTGCCTTCTCACCCGTGCTCCTCCAGAGAACAGATTTGATGGAGTTCCTCTTGCAGCTGCTGTTCCCTGATTTTTCTCCTCATATTTAGAGGCTTTTCAGCTCTGTAAGATAAAAGAGAAGCCATCCCTTATGTAAACCCACTTGAGCAACGCCTACAAGTTGTAGTATGTTATTGTTCGTGATCTGTTGTGATAGTAGAAAATCCCCATGCACGTGTAATCCATTGAAATTTAGAATAATCCTTTAAGCTCAGGTCACCCAGGGGTCTGTGGGATGTTTGAGCATGGAAATGGGATGGAGCTGCTGCAAACACTTTGGGAACAGCACAATGGTGGGGGGATTTCCCTCCCACCTTCCTTCCACTCCCTGCCAGGCTGGTTTCTCTCAGATACATTGATTTTATAGAATTATTGCAAGTTGAGGAAAGTTTTGCTGGCTGTTGGTGGGGTTTTCTACCCAGCTGTTTATTTAGCGTAGGAGTTGGGAGTGTATAATTCACTTACTGATTATTACTTGTATGAAAGGAGTCTCAATACACAGAAAAAGTTATTCTGAAAGGGTGCAGGAGAATAAGATTTTTTTTATCACTATTTCAGTGCTCTCAGAGCTTTGGGAGATTTGGAGTTTTCCAAGCAGACTTTTGAGGCCGTCTGAGCTGCCTCTGTCAGTGCTGTACTTCCACACCCCTTAAATGCAGTTTTTAAACACCCTAGAACAATTTTAAAATCCATTTCATAGAAGCATCTGTGTGCCCATATATGAGCATTTACAAGTGGCTTAAATCTAACACAATTAAAGTGTGTTTGCTGAGGAATTTTCAGTGTTTAACTGAATAGATTTGGAAATAATTAGTTAGTACAGTCTTCTATTTAGGCAAGGCTAATTTCTTATTAGAAATAGTGGTTTTTGACAGAGAGCTGACAGGGCTCTTAAACCCTGTAGAAGGGAAGGATTTTTATTAACATGGCGGCATCTTGGGGTTTTTTTCCCTATTTTTGCCTCTACAAATTTACAATTCCATAATTAAACCATACTGTGCATTTCTTGTGTACAATTAATAGTTTGAATTACATCTCATGATTTATTTTAGCATCTAAACCAAAAAGACAACACGGGAAAGTTTTATAATTATTACTTGCTTCAGTTGGCTCTGTGGAAATCGTGTGCTGCTTTCACATATTATTAATTGTGTCTCTGTAACATGGCACAGAATCTTTAATTTCCTGCCTTTTAGATGAAAGAGAAAAATGGAGAGAACAGAAGTGACAGGACATCAGTAAAGCTTTGGTGGGGAGGGGTGTTTAGCACCCTGAGAGGCTCCCAGTGGATGTGCTGCAATAAATCCTGGAGTTCATTAATTTCTAATCACTCGGTGGCAGTGGCAGTGCTGGGTGTGACAGGAGGGATCTGGAAGGGGCAGAGCCACGCTGGGCATTTGTGCTGTGCCCTGATGTGACTCCTCATGGATTGGCAGCAAAGGGATGGCTGGAAAAATTGATAAAAGCTGAAAAAATGATAAAAGCTCTTCTCTGGTATCAGCAAAAAAGGCTGGGTTGGAGCAGGGGTGTGGAGCTGGGAATGTTGGTGTGTTTTGGTGGTGTGAGTTTTGTGCCTCAGGTTTTGTGTCTCTGCTTCTTTGGGTGTTTCCAGTGAATTCTCCCCCAGTATTTGAATGCATCTCCTGAATTTTGGCGAAGTTCAAAGCCCAGGTGAGGCTGACAGAGCCCTCCAAACTTTGTGACCTGTGCAGAGCTGAGAGGATCCAGAGGCTCAGGGGTTGCTGAGTCCTTCTGCTCTCCAGGTGGAGTGAGAGCAGGAAAATTCCTTCAGTCTCCTTCAGCTCCTGCCTCAATTCCCGATGGAATTTGGTACCTGTAGTCCCTGAGCCTCAGGCGGGGCAGGAGATGGAGCTGTGAGGGCCCAGGGTGGTTGTTTGGAGCAGGAGAAGAGGAATCAGGGTGATGTAAACAGGACTGAGGCAGAAAATAGGTTTTTAAAGCAAAAAAAGCATTCATAAAGCTCTTTTTATGACTGGCTTTGATCAGTTAGGTGTCCTTTTTCTCATAACACAAGGAAAAAATTGATTCTTTCAACTGCAAGACCAGGCAGCACAGAGTTGGTTGCAATTATGATGGAATTATTTGGGAAGAAAAGAGTTTTCCTGGGGGTCACGTGGAGGGGGAGGAGCAGAGCCCCGTGATTGGTGCAGATTTGTGTTGTGCCCTAAAAAGTTTGTCATTTTGGGGCAGTGGGGAGGGATTAAAGTGATTTACTGCAAATCAGGCTTTTCCCATTTGGTACTGAACTAATTTTTCCTTACATTTTTAGGATGTCATTGGTCAAGTTTTGCCAGATGCAACGACCACAGCATTTGAGTGTAAGTGTGACTTTTATCAGCCATCTCCTTTGTCACCTTGCAGGGCTGTCATTTAAAAAAATAAATCATATTTGTGCTATTATTTTTGGTTTATTTTTTTAAAATTACATTATTATAATATTTATTATTTTAAAATAAATAATATCCATTGTATGTTATGGTTAAATATTTATGCATTAATGCAACTTTAATAATGGCACTAAACCAAGCAATATTTTATTGTTTAATCACATCTGGAATATTTCCACAAAGTAGCTTTAATTACCAGTGTGACCTTACCATGCTCTTACTCCTCAGTGCAATTTTATTGCTCAAATTAAATGAAAAGTATTATCTACCTGTAGGTCTGAGCTTAACATCTCAATCCTCCAATCCTCTCAGCAAGTATTTAGACTAATATCTATTCTTTAAACCCTGTTTATTTTTATTTTTAAGGGATTCCTGGGGGATTGTCCTATCTGGAGAACAATCAGCAGCAAAAGGGAGTGTCCCAGGGGATAAAATACTGAACTGGAGTTTTCTTCCAAGTGGAGGAGGCTCCTGCTGTTCCCTTTTAAGTTTTATTATATTTTTTTCTGTGTTTTCCTTTGCTGGAGATGAAGTGGCAGGAAGGAGCTGGAGGGGGTTACAGGTGTGACCTGAGCGAGGGGTTGGATGCTGAGGGTGACAGAGCAGACTTGAGATGGGGCCTTGCATTTTTATCAGCATTTCTCCCCTTTTTGGCTCATTCTGTCTGTAGATAATCAAAGGAAATATTGATTTATGGTCCTTCAAGTGATATTTAGTGCTCTTTATCTTTTTTTAAGATGTTTGTGTTTTCCTTTCCTAAAATGACACAAGAACTGGGAAGTTTTATTTCCGTGGCCTCCACGTTTTTCCTGCCCTGCTTTTTAACACGAGACCTGAGCAAAACCAGGCTCCAGACCTTGCCGTTTATATTTTAATTTTTTTTTTCTGATTTGTTCATATTTGTTTTACATCCCTCCCACATCCCACATTAGCTTTGTTTGAACTTCATGCTCCAGCAGCAGCCACTGCCATCAGGGCAGTAGCCCATAGTAATGGTGCCATGTGCAGAAGTTTCCTGGAAATTCTGATTTCGTTGTGCCTTCCAACATCTGCTTCTGTGCCTTCCCTCCGTGTCTCTAGTCTGCCATTTACATCTGCACAAGCCCATTTCCCCTGCCATTTAACTGGCATCTAAAATATGTTATGGATATTGATGCCGGCTTTTTCCTGGGGATTTTTTTTTCCCTATTGAAAGCCTGGATTGTGCTGCTTGAAGTTTTGTTCTCACCTGCTGCACTGCTGCTTCAGGTGGGGATAATTGTCACCATCCCAGGCTTCTGAGCTCTTTACTGGGATATTGTCACCCCCAGCAGTCCCACCTGGGGCTGCTCTGCTCCGGCTGTTGGACTTGGATCTGGATTTCCCACTGCTCTCCACATCCCTACAAATAACCCCACTGACAACATATGGCCCCTCACGATCCTTTTATCCAAACTCTGCCATTTCCCACATTTCTGACACGCTGCAGATTTCGGGGAAGATTGCTGCATAATATTTGTTTGCCATCTGCTGCACTCCAGTATCTTGTGAGGATTTCTTCCTCCATTTTAAGTGGCATTAACAAAATCCAGCCAGGACGGGGGATTTTTTTTTGTTCTACTCCTGCTTCCCTAATGTGCTGGAAAATCGGATTGCTGTGCTCTAGGCAAGGAGAGAAGCCTGGAAATCTTTCTGAATCCATTTTTGTATCCAGCTACTTTTTGAGCTGTGCCCACTTGGATCCTGTGGTGGGGTGGCAAAGGAGCTCTGCTCAGGTTCAGGGCAGATTTTCTCCTGGGTTTACTCTTTGCCTGATTTGTTTAGATGCAGGTTTTTTTTCTCCCTGCCTTTTCATCCACATATTTTTAATTTCTTCTGTTTGTACCACCACCAGGAATCCTGCAGCTCTGAGAACTGAGTTAATTTCTCAATCATTTCAAAGGGACAATGTGGGATTTTTCTAAACATTTTGCCAGAGTTTTCCACTTTTTTTTTTTTTTTAGTGGTCCCAGCTCAGTCTGTTCCCTCTCCCCAGACCTTTTACCCATGTATTCGTTCCTCTTGTGCGTTCCCTCTGATCCTCCTTGTGGATGTGTGGTGCTCCTGGTGTTCCCTGTTCCAGCAGCTGCTTCTCCAGCCCTTCCTGCTCAGTTCTCCCTGGCCCTTGGGCTGTAGCCAGGTCCCACTCCTGCAGCTCCTCCTCTTTCCTGCCTCAGACATTTCCAGGGAAACATTTCAGTTTCCTCACACTAACTCTTCCTAATCCTTTCCTCGTTCCTGCCTCACTGGGGGCTGCTCACCCCACAGGACTTTTAACACCCGAGCAATGCACCAGTTAAATTTCCATGATCCAAAGCTCTTTTAGGAGAAATCTGTGCTCTCCAGTTCCTCTCCCAACTCCCGTATTTCCAGTAGCTCTCTTCCAGAATGTTTTTAAAGTCCAGTTCTGAGGTTTTTATGTTTTACTCTCCTGCATTGCTTTGTTGTTTGTTGGGTTGGGTTTTTTTTCATTGTTACCTTTTCAGAGGCAGAATGAACAAACTCCTTTTCTCACATGAGTTGATTTTCTTGGCTTGGATTCCTTCCCAGATTCTTGTGCATAACTGAGAGCAGGAGGGAGTTTTCATCCAGGGATATAACAGCACTTTTATACTGATAATGATGGACATGGGGCAATGGCTTCAAACTGATAGAGGGTGGGGTTAGATGGGATATTGGGAAGGAATTCCTCCCCGAGAGGGTGTGAGGGGCTGGGCTGGAATTCCCAGAGAAGCTGTGGCTGCCCCTGGATCCCTGGAAGTGTCCAAAGTCTGGTTGGACACTGGGGCTTGGAGCAGCCTGGGATAGTAGAAGGTGTCCCTGCCTTCCAGAGGGTTTGGAATAAGATGATTTTTTAAGGTCTCTTCCAACCCAAACCGTTCTAAGACTACAAATTACTAGAAATTAAAAAAAAAAATAAAAAATCTACAGTGAAAGTTACAATGAATTCCAATGAGACTGCCCAAATTCAACTGAGTTTGGGAGAATTGAAATGCTTTTGGGAACTTGACCCTTCCGTTTGTCAACAGGGCAACGCGGTGGGGTCAGTGAGGGAATTCCAGCATAGGGAAGGTGCTCAGCTTCAGGAGAGGTTCTGGCACTGAAAGAGCTCTTGAGAACTCTCTTCTGAGCACTTTGTCTGTGCCCCTTTTCAGGCACAATCACAGCTCTTGTTAATTAATATTTGGAGCCATTATATGTCATTATTTCAGAGTACTTGTGCAGCTGGCTTTTAGATTCTTCACTTTTATTTGCTGCTAAATGTCCAGATGAAAACCTTGCCTATAAAAGTGTAACTCTGCTCCTTGCCTTGCTCACGTGCTGCCTTCCTTTGGCAGATGAGGATGAGGATGGGGACCGGATCACTGTCAGAAGCGATGAGGAGATGAAGGCCATGCTGTCCTATGTAAGTACAGTGCAACAAACCCTGATTTCTCCCATGTTTATCAGGTTTTCTTGGTGTATTTTTGCCTGTCTCCAAGTGTTCAACTGGGCAATATCCCTGTGTTAAATTCAAATCTGGATATTCCTGGATTAAAGGGAGGTGTTTCAAAGCAGCCTCACACGAGATACATGAACATGCTTGACTTTAAAAAAGAAAAAAAGACTTGTACACTTACTGATCATATCATAAACATTAAGAATAATGCATCTTAATGACTTTTGCATTAGGTATAGTGCAGGCTAAATGGACTATCAATTTCTTGTATTTTTTATGCAGTACTTAAAGTAACGGCTCATTAAAAATGAACCCCTGGGCTCTAAAAATTTTTCAAAATCTACTTTCATCTGGAGACTGTTTCACCCCTCCTAACAGAGGAGTTTCATTGTAGCTGCAGGCTCAATATTCATAGAGGATTTAAAGATGTATTTTGTGTTTTTCAAGGGGAGATAGATGTGTCTGTGTGTGCCTTTATGTAGGTATTAGGTGTGTGTAAAATCTGTCTGGATCCCTATAAATATAAATCTCCTGCACAAGGAAAGGGTGCAGTTACTTATGGGAACAGAATCATTTGAATAGAGCTCAGGGAAAGTGAAAAAAATAACATTTCTCTTTTCAAATGAAATTGATAAGCAAGAGGGATAAAAATGGTGATTTTCTCTCTGAGCCAGGTGTACTCTGAGGTCCCTATAAATTCACTTGGGGCCTGTCAGAGCCAAGCCCCGTTTGGGACCACCCAAAGGTGGTTTTGGTGGGACTGCAGAGGATCCCGGAATGGTTTGGGTGGGAAGGGACCTTAAAGTCCATCCAGTGCCACCCTGCCATGGGCAGGGACATGTTCCACTATCCCAGGCTACCCCAAGCCCCAATGTCCAGCCTGGCCTTGGACACTGCCAGGGATCCAGGGGCAGCCCAGCTCCTCCCCTCCCTCACAGGGAGCAATTCCTTCCCAATATCCCATCTATCCCTGCCCTCTGGCAGTGGGAAGCCATTCCCTGTGTCCTGTCTCTCCATCCCTTGTCCCCAATCCCTCTCCAGCTCTCCTGGAGCCCCTTTAGGCCCTGGAAGAGGCTCTGAGCTCTCCCTAGGTCCTTCCCTTCTCCAGGTGAACATTCCCAGCTCTCCCAGCCTGGCTCCAGCATCTCCATGGTCCAGGTGTCTTTTTGGATTTTGATCTTCTCAGATGCTTTTCTATCCTTTTTTTGGTCCAGCATCTCTGTATCCTTCTGCTCCTGGACCCAAGGCTGCACACAGCAGATCACTGCTGCTGCTTCCCCACCAGAATTCCTCATGTTTTTCTGTTTTCCTTGTAAAATCTCAGCCATTTTTGCTGTTAAAGTGGAAAACTTGAATTTTCCTGGCACCGTCTCCAGATTAATCATGCCTTGGTAAGGTCATTTTTTTGCTATGCTTCCAAGCTCACTGTTAAAGTTTCAGTACATTAGAGTTATGATTGCTCAACTCTCTGCTTTCCTCTCAAAATTATGGGATGGCTGTAAATGACTTTTTTCTGCTTCAGCAGCTTTTCTTCTCTGAAAATTTTTCTCTTCAGTTTTAAACTAGTTTTTTATTTGAGTGTTGCAGTGATGGTTTAACTTCGTCCCATCCTATAGGCTTCATTTTGGGATGTGTTTGCAAGAAAACAAATGTTCTGAGCCTAGAAAATGAATGAATTTAATAATCTTGGGGTATATAGTGGGGAAGAAAAATACCCATTTTGAGGCCTGCAACAAATATTTGGAGGATTGGCCAGCTGGGAGAGTATTTCTGGGAATTTTGACTTGGTGCAGGTGTTGTCCAAAATGTAAATAAAGGAAATTTTTTTCAGTTTAGGGAGAAAAAAATAATTCCCCGAGATTATATCTGGGAAGATATTATAACTGGGAAGATATTTTAAATCATGCCCAACCTTATCTTTAGGTTCTTTGCTTTCTGAACTTGACACTAAATTTTTCCAGGTCTGGAATTCTTTTAGATTATGCAGAAATGCTTTGAATTAGGCAAATTTTGGGGGCTGGTAAATGGAATTCTTTGAGTTGGGCACTGCAGTTAATTAAGGACAGCCACGGAGCAGCACTGGGGCCGTTGTCTTGTATCCGTATAAAAAGGCAGTAATTTTTTTGACAGCCACTGATTGGAAAGTTGCTTGCAGCTCTCTGAAAGCAAGGGGTACACGCTCTGGATCAATAACTGGCAAATTTTCCATTAAAAAGAATACCTGAACAATGTTCCAAATAGCCACTGGCATCTTAATTTTCCGTGGAAACCTGGAACGCTCGCGTGCGGAGGACAAGCCATTTTCAGACAATTTTTCCAGACTACTTGTTAACAGTTATTGCTGTCCCAAAAGGTTGACAGCTTACATGATTGATATTTCATTTACTTGTCATCACTGGTGAGTAATGGACAGGGCCATGGTTATTTCTCCCTCTCTCTCCCCCCCCTCTATTATACTTTTTTGGGGGGGGCGGGGCAGGAAACACTCTCGTGTGTGTTTATTTTAGTTTATTATTCTGAAAGTGTGTCAGAAATGTTTCTATTGTGTGTAGAGATGTCTGCAGGTCATGGAATGCCACTGGAATCCCAGGCTGCTCCAAGCCCCAATGTCCAGCCTGGCCTTGGACACTTCCAGGGATCCAGGGGCAGCCATAGCTTCTCTGGGAATTCCAGCCCAGCCCCTCCCCACCCTCACAGGGAACAATTCCTTCCCAGTATCCCATCTATGCCTGCCCTCTGGCACTAGGAAGCCATTCCCTGTGTCCTGTCCCTCCATCCCTTGTCCCCAGTCCCTCTCCAGCTCTCCTGGAGCTCCTTTAGGCCCTGGAAGGGACTCTGAGCTCTCCCTGGATCCTTCCTTTCTCCAGGTGAACATTCCCAGCTCTCCCAGCCTGGCTGCAGCCCAGGGAGCATCTCCATGGTCCAGGTGTCTTTTTGGATTTTGATCTTCTCAGATCTTTTTCCATCCCTTTTTGCCCATTCTTAGCCTTTTTTTAACCTATAAATATCCCCCCTGGGTCACTCCAGCAGCTCCTATGGAGTTCAGTGTCTCTGGATGTCTGCAGTGACTTTCTGGGAGCACTGCTTTGGGAACTCTCTGACCTGACTGCTACATCACTGCCCACAGTTCCAGATCCCTTTGGGACTTCCTTGGAGTTTTCCTAACTGCACAGATTTGGGGTATGTTTGCACCATGTCTTGGTGTCCGTGTTTGGTTTTCCTGGCTCCTCCAGCTGTGGCAGCTGCTGCATTTACTGGGAAGGTTTCATTTCCTCACCTGCTGAAGCATTTCCAGGTTTCAGCCTGGAGCTTCCCTGCTGAGCCACAAACAGATCCCTGTGGCACCACAGCTCCTTGTTTAAGTTCCTCTTATTGTGGGAACACTGCAGATGGAAAGGAACCATCTGAAGGCTGATATGCACCGTGGCAATTAAAAAGAAAATGAAAATACATTGACTTGACCAACCCATAAGTGCTTTTACCACTCCTGATTATTGAGTCATCTCTTCCTTGGCTTTCTTTGCAGTATTACTCCACTGTGATGGAGCAGCAAGTGAATGGACAATTGATAGAGCCTCTCCAGATCTACCCACGAGGTAATGCTGAGCAAATCCTGATCAACAGCCCCGAGAAGTGGTGCCAAAACAGTTCCCTGGCATGTTTTGGGGAGGTTTAAATGCACAGAGCATGATGTTTACCTCCTAATTTGGAGAGAAGAATTCATTATGGTGGGGAGTGTGGAGAGAAGTACATTTATTGCATATAAAATAGCTAATTTCCTGGAGTAAATTAGACTAACGAGATTCCCTTTGCAGAGTACATATTTAAGTACATTTTAAAAACTCATTGGTGATGGCTCTGCCTGTACTCCAAGCAAAGCAGATGAATAACTGAAATCTTGGATATTTATGAAAATTGGGCTTTTTAAAGCTCTTTTAATATCATAAATCAGCCTGCCAGACTGGGGAATGTCACTGTCACCATTGTGGGAGTGGGGACGTGTCTGTCACAGGAGCTCCAGCCAGGACGCATTCTGAGCTGAGATTTGGGCACTTAGCAGTGGTGTCCAAATATTCACAAGCACTTTAATAGTTCTCCTGAACAGGGAGAGATGTAATCAATTCTGTGGACTGAGGCAATTAAAAAATAGGTCATCTCCAACCTGGAAAAAATCCACAGGCAGCTCGTTGGGTTTTTGGGAATGCAGTGCTCTCTCTGAACTCAAATAACGGTTTAAAAAAAGCCTCATGCATTACATAATTCATTCAGATCTCAGTAGCCAGGCTCTGAATCTCTGACTCTTAATTGATGAAACAGAGAAGGCTGAAATTCTCCAAGTAAATCTCCCAGCAATAAATTAATTGAAATAATTAAAAATTAAACTCTTCTCGCTTAACCGATATTATACAAATAATCATACTATGAGGCTCCCAATTAAACATTGTGCACTTCCATTACTTACAACTCTCTGAAGTTTGAATTGGGCAATTAACCAACAGCCTCCTCAAACACGTGTTAATAAGGTCTCCAAAGGAGGCTGGGTTTCCTGGTAGTTCCGTGTGCTCCTGTGGAAAACAGACAGGAATTGGAGGGGAATATGGAAAATTGTGTTTTTCTGGCTCAGGCTGCCAGGGTCTGATTGAGAGGGGACTCCCAGAAGTTTGAGCTGTGGCACTCCAGATGTATGGCACTCCACCAGCCAGGAGCTGTGTCCTGCTGAGGGCAGGGCAGGGACAGCTTGGAGAGGGAAGGGTCTCCTGCCTCTTTCCAGGCACAGATCGTGGAATCCTGGAATGGTTTGGGTTGAAAGGGAACTTAAATCCCATCCCATTCCACCCCTGCCATGGGCAGGGACACCTTCCCCTATCCCAGTGCTCCAAGCCCCATCCAACCTGGCCTGGACGCCCTGTGCCAGGGTCTGCTCACCCTCCCAGCCAGGAATTCCTTCCCAATATCCCATCTATCCCTGCCCTCTGGCACTGGGAAGCCATTCCCTGTGTCCTGTCCCTCCATCCCTTGTCCTAAGTCAGTACCTGACACACCTTTTGGTTCAAAGGGACATTTTGAGATTTTACCTTCTCCTAGATTCTCCTTTTAGCTCATTCCTGAAGAAGCAGCCATATCAATTCCTGTTCCTGCTGCTCTCTCCTTTTCCTGTTTGCTTTGTGTCCAAGGATCATCTCCTCTGGCTGGACAGACTTGGAATTGTCTCTGTGCTGCTCCACATTCAATCCCCCCATATCACCTCCAGATTTTCCCCACTGGCTCAGCTCTGGGTTTCTGCTGAGTATTTCCTCCTTCCCACTCCCTCCAGATTGCTCCAGAGCTCAGTTTTTGTCTCATCTTCCCAAATCACCTCCTTAAAACACCTCTTTTTTCTAGGTTAGAGCTTTAAAACCCCCCTTCCCCTCCCCAAACCCACCCCTGAGTTCTGCAGCTCCTCTGAAATACCAAACTAAATGTGCTAATGTGCTTTCCTGCTCTTTTTTTTTTTTTTCCTGTCTTCTTGTCCTGCCTCTCTAATGAACATCCCAAATTTTGTTAGCACCAGCACTTTTCTCCCGTACCCTTTTGGCCGTGGCTCTCCACGTTCAGCACTTGAAAGCCCTGTCAGCAACGTACAGCTTTTCTGCCTCGAATTTCAAGTTCTTCCCTTCTAAGAGATTTCTTTGCAAGTCCTTTGAATCCTTTTCCCTTTCTGCCTCTCTAACTTCTGAGGAAGCCTCAGCTCCTGCTTCCAGTCAGCTCCCAAAAACTCCCATCTTCCATAAAAATCCTGTCAGGAGTCAATTTCTGTGTGCCATCCTGTGTTACCTGGGCCGTGCTTTATTTGTTTCATAATAAAAACATCTTTAAGGGGAAAAAAATTGGTATTTTATCTATTTTTTAATAGGTTTATTATTGCTGTTTAGGTACTAAGAGCCAGAGGGGGGTTTTCTATTGAAAACAAACATCTGTATGTGATATACCTATAAAAAATGTGCATACACACACATATATATCTATATATATTTGTATATAGATATCCACATATATTTTTTTATATATCTACATATAGTTTTTATTTATCTACATATATTTTTAATATAGCTACACATATATTTTTATATATCTACACATATTTTTATATATCTGCATATATTTTTNATATGTCTTCTACCTATGTTATTTATATCTCATTTGTGGTATGCAAGGTGAACACATCATTCAAATACGAACCGTAAAAATTATTACTGATCTAATATCTTGTTCAAAATGTCAATTTTAATCTATTTGAAAAATCGAATGGGCTTATATGTATTTTTAATTTATAATTTCTGGTTGGTTTGGGTTTTTTTTTTTTAATGCCCCAAGTCTCATAATATTTTTCCCTCTTTAAGATGCAAGTGGTAATTTTTAATGTCATTGGAAGGCACGTGGCCCTCAGTGATGTGTTTAATAACTATCACCTGTGTCCTTCTGCCTCATAAATAGTTCTGGTTCCTGCTGTCAAAACTGGGAGGGAGAGGCATGTGCACAGAGAGGGAGAAAAATCAAATTCCTGCCAGCCCAGGCCATCAATCAGCAGTGACAGCCCCTTTACCACAGCGTTTGTAGGGCACTGGAGTTGGGAAATGGGAACTGCCTGGGACACAGAGCTCAGAGCCTTTGTGGCTTCCCTGTCTGCCAAAAGCACATCCCTGGGTGGAGACCAGGGAATGTTCACCTGGAGACACCTCGGGAAAAGGCTTCCTCCTCGAGCAGCACATCCCTCTAAAACCAGACATCATCAAAAGGTGCCACATTTGTACCTCTGTCTCCAAAAAGTGGCATTTTCGGTGGCATTTATTCAGTGTTCACCTTTTGGAGGCTCCCTGCTGTTGCCCCTGCCATGTTTTTCCCTGTTTCACCTCAAGTGCCTCTGACAAAATGCCTAATTCATGACGTGTGGCAGCTGATTCCCCAAAAATCCATCTTGTAAATATTGCTATTAAATGCCAGGGAAAAACCCAGCGTGTGAAAACACAGCGACACAAGATTGGAATTTGAATTACAAAAAGAATCCCATCGTTTGAGCCAACAGTTCTCTTGATTGTGATGTGTTTTAAGCAGAAATTAGAATTTATATTACACGGTGTCAGAAAGCTCTTAGCATTTATAAATGCTCACTCCTGCAAGTTAAAAATCCTGGGCCGTAATTCCCACTCTGGGTCTCGCCAGGCACTTTTCAATCATTTCTCTCTGCTAATTTTGGTGTCACCCTCATTTCTTTTTAAAAGATTCATTTTGAGCAAATTTGTAAATGGCCCTGATGTGTTCTACAATTTAGTCAATTACTGTTTCAGCCTGCAAACCTCCTGGGAAACGGAACATACATGGCCTCAAGGTACGAATTTCAATAATTGTTTCAGGAAAGTTAGATGGATTTGTAATGCTGTGTTCCACTTATTGAAATGTCAAATAAAACTGCACTTTCTTGAGCTCTGACAATCAGATTTTTTTTTTCCTGATTTTTGTGGGTTTTTTTGGTGTGGGTGGGAGAAGGATTCATCTGCAAAATGTTGGCTGTGATATCTATATCAATATATATCTATATGTATGTATCTGATTTTGTTAAAAATGGGTTTGCCTTTTTGTTTTTAACCTCTGCTAATCATGTTCTTAAATTTTAGTAGTTCATTTATCAACTCCTGTCTGCCACTACTTCAAAGCTTTTAAACCCCCCCCACATTCCTGTGATTTCAGTAATTTATCCAAGTGCAGAAGGCACCGCAATGAAATTATCTGAGGTTTTTGATTTCTTATGGCTTCTGTAATCACATGGAGAAGACTATAAACATATTAAGTGATAGTTTAGTGTTTAAAATGAGAATAAATAATGGATTTATCACCTCTTTTAGTGCATTATTTAAGACGTGAGGATGTTGCAGCCCCGGAATTGTGTAGCCTGCTAACCTACATACAGCCCTCAACCATCGGCATGCCTAGCAACAAGCTAATTAACCTTGCTAGTGAAATGAGAAATTCATGGCAAATTACAGGTTAATTAGAATGGTGTCCTCTGAACACAGGATCTGATCAAGCTCCTCTCCCTGCCCGCAGGTGAACACGCGGGCGGGGGCTGCCAACAACAGCGGCTCGGCCGCCTCCGAGGCCCTCCCCAGCAATAGGTAAGAGCCAAGCTGCTGTTTCTTCTCCTGTTTTTCTTTAATTTCTTTTTCTTAAACCAAAATGGAGCCTTGTGTGTGGTTGTTGTCAACAGAGCTGGGGGTTGAGGAACACTTCCGGTGGGATTGGCGAGGTGGGGAAGGCGGAATCGCCTCTGTTTGTGGAGCTCGTTGGGCTGGAGGTTCCCATGTGTTTGCTGCTGGGGAAATCAAAGTTTACTGGGTGTTACAGGGAGAAACAAGGGTTTGCTTGGGATTTCAGGTGGCTTTGTCCTTCAAAAGCATTGGGATGAAATTTGGGGCTGAGCTCATTTGTTTTGGTTGGTCCCATGACAAGGTCTCTGTGTTCAGGTCTTCGTTGCTTGTTCATTCCAGGATTCTTTGATTTGAAAGTTTGATGCTCTGTTCATAGGTTTGTAATAATAAGTAGCCTAAATAATAAAACTTGGAGCTTTATTAGTGTGAGGTGAGATTTTTTAAAATCTTTTCAGCTTGGATGCCTGTTTCATACAGTTCCAGCAAAATTTTGGAGTCCATCCCCCTTATCTTGCTTTTTACGTTCCAGCCCTAATTTGAAAACTCATATTAAGGTCTTAAAATGCAAGAGAACTCATTCCCTTTTTTCCCTAGGGATTTGTTTTTTAAATGCTGGAGGATAAACTCCTTTTTATTACATGAAAGTCATAATACACAATACTGGTGTTAAAAACCTACAAAAAACCTTTATGTTTTCTTAAAAAGAAATAAGGAGAGTCTGGCTCCATCTTCTTCCTACCAGAGCATATCTGAACCATGAGAATAGAAACCTCTGGAGGCTCCTTTCAACCTAAATTATTCTATTATTCTAATAAGCACATAATACTCCATTTATCCATGCATCAGCATCCTGCTCCCTTTTCTCTCTCTGAGAAAAGGAAAGAAGAAAGAAATGTTGTAAAGGTTAAGAAGATGAATTACCAGGGATGGACATGATCAGAGAGGCACAGTTGTGGTGTTTGGGGGCCTGCCCTGAGGGTGGGGCTGTCCCACAAATCCCATTTCCCCTGTGGGAGCTACAGGAGAGTCCAGCCTCATCCAGCAGCAGGGCTGGAGTTCTCCCCCACTGGAAACCCCATCCAAATACCCCTAAACCCAGTTTGCTGCTGCCTTTGGTGGCTCTGCTAATTGTGGAGGTGAAAAAAGGCAGCCTGGCAAAGTTTCCCCATCCCTCGGGGAACTGCTGCAGCGCTGAGGATCCAATCCCAAACTCTTAAAAGAAAATAAATCTGAATGTGTTTGTGATCTGCAGTCCCCCCAGTCTGAGCTAAATAAAGCTGCTTTCTGTCACTGCTGTGTGCTGTGGCTTTCAGTACTCCCTGTACTTTGAGCTTGTTCTTCAAGTGCATTGAAAATGAAGCTTCTAGAAGATTCTTGTCACCTTATCTGGTGGTTAATTGCCATTCCTTTTCCGAAACCCTCTGCACCAGGAGTTTTGTTTTTGAAGTAATTGAAAGTCTCTCTTTGTTTCATGTTCACAAATTGTTAGTCATGAAAGATGACAAGATCAACTTATGTTTCCTTGGAAAACTTAATTTTTCTTTAAAGTAGTCATGGGAACAAGAGGCCTATTAAAGAACAAAGCCACTAAATATGAAATCTGTGTTTTCACTGTTCCTGTTAATAATGATCTGTGATCAAGACACGTGCACAGGCCTTTCAAGAATATATTATTTTGTACTTTTTTTTAAAAAAAACTTCAGTAATAAGAGCAGAATGTCCCTTTGAGATAAAGTTTTGCAGATGTTGCTGCCCAGGCAGTTTGTTGTGTTGAAGCTCCAAGGAACAGAGTTTGTCAGGAAAGGAGGCAAAAAGCAGGATTTTGTGAGTGGGTGGAAGGAGTTTGAAGCTATTCAGGGTTTTACCCTTTAGCTCACCGAGCTGAGAGTTGGGGTTTGGTAAAGTTCTCTTAGAAAAAATTAATGTGAGTTGTTTTTTTGTTTTGTTGTGGGAGTAGATTCTCCTGAAAAAGCAAGGGATTCAGCAAATTGACCTGGAGTGGGTGCACATGGAAAGCTGGACTTCCCTTGGGGATTTAGGCACATCCTGCGATTCCTAAATCGGGAATTGTGCTCTCCTGCTTCCTCTGCCCCAGTCTGTGGTCGGGGAGGTAGTGGGGCATCACTGGCAGCGCAGCCCTGAGCTGAGATCCACAGGAATTCCTGAGGAATAATGCCTTGGGGAGCTCTAAAACAAGTCATAGCACCTGAAAACTGGATGTGAGCTTTATTTTTCTGTTGTTTTTCGAAACACCTGACGTGTGAGAGCACCTTTTTTTAATTTCCCTCGTAGAGCTGATGAACAATAGGTTGTGTCTCACTGGGTTGTACAGTCAGGTGTCTAAACCAGCTGCGTTGGAAAGGTGAAAAATACATTGATTTTTCTTAACTGTTCATTGCTTCTTCATTTCTGCTGTCTGCAGCTTGGCAGTGCTGACTGATGCTCCCTACACCTTCTCCTTCAAGCTGAATCTCTTCAGAATATGTAACCACGAACTTCCCTTGCTTCTCCCAGCTTCGCTCTGTCTGACGGAGTGAAACGGCCCAGTCATTAAAAATAATTGCTTCTTATTTGGTTTGTTCTCTTCCAGCTTAAAAAAGTCCTCTGCAGAGCTGAAGAAAATCCTTGCCAATGGCCAGGTAGGTGCTCTGAGGGAGCCTTGGCTTCATGCACATCTCGTCCCTGCCGCTTTCTGGGGTGATTGGCACCCCTGGATGGTGCAGAGCTGCTTACAGCTCATTTAGCTGTAATGTGTTCTTTTAACACAGAACTTGGAGGGGGGGACCATGGAAACCCTCGTGGCACGGACGAGTCCTGTGTCCTGATTTGTTTGATTGACACAGCAATTTGCTTCCCATTTCTCAAAATGTGCTAATCAGGTTTAGCTCCAAATAGATCGAGGCCCCTCACACGTGTTGAGCGTCTGCTGCCACGATTCCAGGGAAGAAAGTTAATCAATTTTGAATAACTGAGTCAACTGCTCACTTAAAACGACCTTTGTGAGGTTTAGGGCAGTAGATACTTAAATATTTAGCAGGTTCTTGCAAGGAATCACGTCAGAATCATGGAATGGTTTGGGTTGGAAGGGATCTTATAGCTCATCTTGAAAATCCTATTGTTCCAAATTCTCTGCCGTGGGCAGGGACACCTTTCACTAGCCCAGGGTGCTCCAAACCCTGTCCAGCCTGGCCTTGGACACTTCCAGGGATGGGGAATCCAGAACCTCTCTGGGAACCTGTGCCAGGGCCTTCCTACCCTCACAGGGAACAATTCCTTCCTAATCTCTAATCTAACCCTCCTTCACCTTAAGGCCACTCTGCCCCTTTAAGCAATGTTAAATTAAAGTTTAGCCTTGCATTTAAAGGTCTTCTCCAGCCTTAACAATTCTACGATTCTGTGTTGTAAATCTTTCAAAAATAAGGCAAAAAATCCAACCAACCAAAAAAACTTCGAAGTTGTAGAGCACCACCTTGTTCTTCTCTTTTTGCTTCAGGCATTCAGCCCCTGGCACCCAAAACTGAATCTTTAATGTTTGTGGACAAACATCACCATTCTTGTTTTCCCCCATTTTGAGCTGAACGTAGGGGCTGGCTCTCAATGACATTAAATATACACAGTTAAATGAAACTCCCTCAAAAAGAGCCCAGATTCTCGAGCAGCCACATAAATATGTTTTAATGTTTGTCACAGGCTGAGCCCTTTGGCAGCCTTGGAGGGAGGCACCTGTCCACTGGCTCCGAGCTGCCTATTAGGCTCTATTGACTGAGACATCTGTGTCACTGCAAATAAAAGACTCTTATTGATTTTCTTAACTGCTCTTCACTTCCCCTCCGCGTTCCGAAGGCTGAAATCTTAATTATCTCAGATGCCTATTCAGTGCCTTCACACAATGACCTCTCCAAGCCTCATTGGCATTTCATGAATCAAGGAGTTGTGGCTGAGCGTGTCAGGAAGATAAAGGCTGAGCTTTGTGGTGTCCTTCAGCCTCACCTGGAACGTTTTGGGGGGGGATAAATGGCAGTGCCCCTCCAAAACACCCCTGAATCCCTGGAATACAGCTGGGAAATGGGGCTTTTAGGCTGAGTTCAGTGTTCACAAATTCCTGCCACTTGATTCGGTCGTGTTTCAACATTCATATGTGAAGCGTGTATTTCTCCTGGTGATTTGAAATTCTGGCAGTACCAGCAGCAGGAGGCCGAACTTGTAAATCAGGGTGGTGCTTACTCTGAGATTACTGATTAATTTTAAAGTAAAATCTCTGAATGTGAGTAAAATCTCCCTGTGGTTGGCTGGATTTGGCATGTTATTTGTTCTGAACACCAAAAAACAAAGTGCTTGGTGTGCCCTGCAATAGATTTACCAATTTGTTCCCTGTGGTTTCAAATTTTAGAACCAAACTTCTTCTTACGATATTAAAAATGTTACTTAAACTCACTAAAAAAACCCCAAAGAAAATAAGAATTAGGTACTTCTTCTTTCAATATTAGAATTGTTACTTAAAACCACTAAAAAGAAAATAAGAATTAAGTTTTATACTTAAACCCAACAAAGAAAATAAGGATTAAGTATCTCTTCTTATTATCTTAAAAATGTTATTAAAACCCACTAAAAAACCCAAAGAATTCAGTTTTACTACTACCTTTTAGTCAACCTTATGTGAGTTAATCTACTTTTTGTTGAGAGCAAATGATTTAGTTGTGTTCTGCAAAATTTGATCACAGATCCACAGCTGGAGATGGGTTTCTAGTGGTAACTTTAACTTTTGTTCATTTTGGGGGATTAAGTCACACTTATCATTACTTAAATATGGCCTGGGTCATTATTTTTGATTATTTTTTGGCAGTTTCTGCTTTGAAGCATTCCTGATGATATTCCTCCAGTAGTTTCCATTTAGGTTTAATAAGGAATTCATATTAATCATTAAAAGAAGGGGACATGATTCTTCAAGATAATCAAATATTGACAGGTTAGAAATAGCTTTCTGCCTGGGTTCATTGATATAGGTGATGTGATATAAATATTTATTTCTTTTCTGTCACTCAGAGTAAATGCCACCAATTGATTCAGCATTGATATAGTGTCAACAGTTCATAAGAAACATTTGACTGGCTCGTGTTTCCCGATTAGTCTCTGCTCTATAAAGTGGGATTTACTAAATCTCCTCAATTGGCTGCTCCTGGAGTGTGACTGCTCCGTGAATCCATGATTGCCTCCACTCGGGAAGCCCCAGCACTGGGGCAGCTCCTGCCTCCAATCAGGATTAATTAGGCATTTTGCTTTTAATGATTTACAAGGGACACACCCCGATTTCATCCCCAGCCAGGTGAGAACAAGGGATGCTTTGTTTGCTGCTCCCTAATTGGAGCCTGCTTTGCTTTTCCATGAATTCCCTGAATTTTGGCAGCCAATCCAAGTTGGGGTTGCAGGTTTAATATTCCAGCCCTTCCTGCCGAGCCCGTGGTTATTAGGGGAGCGTTTTATGATGGAGAATCCAGTTTTCCCAGTAAAATAAATAAATCACCCCGTGCTTTTGGCATCTTTATTTGAGCCAGTAAATCACACTTTATCTCCCCATCAGTTGCAGATCCTCCCTCCACCCCAGCATTCCTGTTTTTCCCTGGGTTTCTGTTTGCCCTTTGTGCTGGGCACAGAGGATGGAGCTGCTCCTGTCCCTGTCTTTTAGGGACTGATGTGGAGCAAATATTCCTTCTTCCCAGTGGGTATGAAGCAGGAGAAAAGGGAATGTGCTTTATGTCTCCAGTTCTGCTCAATTTGATGTTTATAGCTTGAGGAACCAACAAAAATTCTTCTCTTTTCCCTCACAAGAAGCAAAAATACAAATTTATTCATGGCGTTGTGGGTTCATTTGATTTCATTGGTTTAGATGGACATCTTTGGGAATGCAGGTATTTGTTGTTAACTCCAAGACTGGAGGATTCAGGTCCTCCAGCTTGGAAGAGCAAAACTCCTTAACATTATGGAGTCTGCAACCTGAGAGAAATTATTTTTGGTGCAAGGGATCCACTGTGGATTCTTTACATATTTTAAATCCCATTCATGAGTGATTGTTCCCCATGAGCTGTCTTTTCCCCTTTTTATTTGCATTTTCTGATGAATGCAATAAGCAAAGGAGCTTTCAGTAATGAAATAATTGTTGATTTTCATCACAAACTGCTGTTTTGGAATGGGCCATTTCATCCCCTCCTAAGGTACCTGGCCCAGGTTTAACTGCAAATAGGTAATAAAATAATCACCTTCTATTTTGACTTGTCTCAGCTCAGGTTTTCCCATCACTGTGTAGAAATTCCAGTGAGAAACCAGGTTTTTTTAGTCAGGTAGTGAAAGGAAAGGGCATCAATTTTGGATTAATCATTTCTGTCCTTACAACTTCTTTTAAATCAATAAAATATTTCATTTTCTGGTCATTAGAAATGCTGAGTATTGACTCTTTGGGACATTTGAGCTTGTTATCATCACTTGTGTTAATACACAAAAATGACATCTTTAAGCAGCCAGGCCAAGTCATGTGAAATATTTAACTTGGTGTCCCATAAAATATAAATAATTACTGAAAATGAGTTAATGTTTCCTAGGAAAATATCTTTTCAAAGCAAGATTTACCCACACATGTACTACTTTAAAATGATCACGCAGTGGGGGAAACTTTTTGCAAAAGAAAAGATTAAAGTATTTATATTTTAAAGTATAAATGTGAATTGCAAAAATGTCTTTAGAGAGATTTTTTTTAATTTGTGCAAAATCTGAATAACTGTGTTTGTCCAGGAGAAGGTTGAACTGTAGTTCTACATTTGAATTGTTTCTTGGGCAATGTAATAAGCTGTTGTAAAATCCATATAAAAAAGATCCCAAATTCAGGAATTTGCACTGTGCAGTGCTTTTATCAGCTGCTGCTGGGTTTCTGAGGATCTGAGTTGTCCCAGTGAGCAGAAAGATTGAGGCAAAGAATTAGTTGTGTACTTCAGGGAAAATGATTTCTATCGCAATTCCAGACTGATTTTTTTTTTTAAAAAAAGAAGTGCTTTAGATAAAAGCTGTATAAATTGAGCTCTACAGAGCAACCTCATTGGCAGAGCTGCCCCTCAATTAGGATCAATTATGCTGATTCCAGAATAAATCATAAACTTTTCCAGGCCCTCTCCAGCTGCCAGTTTCCTGTCGGATTGTTTCCATTCACCTCCAACTTTGGCTCTGGTTATGTGCTGCTCTGGAGCCCCTTTTCCTCTCAGTATCTGTGCCCTGACCCTCTTGAGCTATATTATATCATTCCATTTTGACACCTTTTATCAAACTTTAATGAAATGACCCAGGCAAACAAATTGTCATTAAACTTTCCATCACTTTGTCCCTTGGTATCGTCTTTTATAAATTGGACAGCAAATGTTGTATTGATCTTCTCGTTCTTGCAGCTGAACTTGAAATGACCCAGACTGCTTGTTGTTTATGGCCTGGAGTTGCTTTTCCTTGACATTTCCATCCACAGCATGACATCTCTTTTGTTTTTCTTTCTTTCTTGTGGAGATGAATGAACAAGACATACGATACCGAGACATCCTCGGGCACGGCAACGGAGGCACAGTCTACAAGTGAGTGGGGGATTTCACTGAAAATCTGGGAAAAAATTCAAATTGAACAGCGTTTTTATTTTCACCCTTTGGGGTATAGATGGGCCCTTACTGCTCTGCAGGAAAAAACTCCTTAATCTAAACTTTTAAACTGTTCTGAGGGCATTTTATTTTGTTTTTAACACCGCTTCGAATCCTTTCTGGGTAACAAGTTAATGGTTCACAAGTGGAACTTGGGATGTGCTGGAGCATCATGGATTGGCCTCCAGGATTTGTAATTCTTGCTGGCTCACCACGCCCTGCTTGGGAATGACAGCAGTGGGATGTGGTGGCACCAGTGTCCTGCCCTTCTCTGCCCCTTCAGAATCCCTCACCCCTCTTTTGCTGCTGCTCCCTCCCTCCCAGCCTGATAAACCTCCAAATTTTGGTGCTGAAGCTCCTGCCCTGCAGCCAGGATTAATTTTAATATTGTAAAGATGATAATAGCACAGATAAGGCTTTCCTGTTGAGAACTCCTTCTTATGCATAGTGCGAAGTTTAAACTACAGAATGTAATATCTGGTACTTAATAGTCTGCAGTGGGGTATGAAAAATATTCCACTGGGAATTAAGAAATCCATACTTTGTAAGAAAGCCCTGAGGGAGTAATAAAGGTTTCCTCCAGAGAGCTATTTACCATATACAGTAACCCAGCATCCCATTAGGGTTTTGTTTATACCTTAGACATTTTAACTTTGATATTAACATTTTTTTTTCCCTGAAATGTTTTAAAAGCTACGGTGCATTTAGTTTCCTTTCTAATTGGCTGCCAGCATTGCAAAACAACTCCTCCTTGCAGAAGGTTTAATGGAAATGGACTTCCAAAGCCTCCAAGGAGGAAGTGCAGTCTTGGAATGGACTCTTAAAATCAGGTTGGCCTTGGGGGTGGGATGTGGTTCAGAAATCTCATGGATATTTTCTTGGAGAAGGATATTCCTACACCAAGGAACTTGATGAAATGGTGTTATTTTCTGATTTTATTATAGATATGAGAGAGAATGTTGAGCTTTGAAGCTCAGTCAGTGACTTGTTGGTGTCAGAAGAAGAGGCAGAGAAGGTTCATCCAGGGAATTTGGTTAAAAGGGGCTGTGAAGCTGAGTGTTCCCTGTTTGGCATCATCCTGTGTTTCTGAAGGTGTCGTGCTGTGACCCCGAGCCTGGAGTGGGTGACTGTGGCATTTCCCTGCACTCTGGGACAGGGAAAGTCCTACCTGCAGAGGCAGGAGCCAGCTCCTGTGTCAGGGAAATGTTTCTGTCTTTCATATTCCTTTTTATCCCCTTCTTATTTAAAGTCAGCAGCTGCAGTGACTTCAGGATTCTCCCCAGTGCAGGAGTCATTCCAGCCTGCTCCAGGGAGTGGGCACTGATTTTGTGTGTAGATGTTTTACACGTTATCATGGAGTCCTGGAATGGTTTGGGTTGGAAGGAAACTTAAATCCCATCCCATTCCACCCCTGCCATGGGCAAGGACACCTCCCACTATCCCAGGGTGCTCCAGCCTGGGACACTTGGACACTTCCAGGGATCCAGGGGCAGCCACATCTTTTCTGGGCACCCTGTGCCAGGGCCTCCCCACCCTCCCAGGGAAGGAATTCCTTCCCAATATCCCATCTATCCCTGCCCTCTGGCAGTGGGAGGCCATTCCCTGTGTCCTGTCCCTCCATCCCTTGTCCCCAGTCCCTCTCCAGGTCTCATGGAGCCCCTTTAGAAGGGCTCTGAGCTCTCTCTGGTTCCTTCCCTTCCCCAGGTGAACATTCCCAGTTCTCCCAGCCTGGCTCCAGAGCAGAGGAGCTCCAGCCCTGTGGCAGAACTCCCTACCTTGGAGCAATCTCTCCCTTCCCAGAACTGCTCCCAGTTCTCCCTCTCCAGCAGAGCATCCACACCCCAATAAGGAATAAGGAGTAAGGAATTCAAACTGGAACACTCACAGGTATCTGGATTGCCCCAGCCGTGGACAGCAGCCCACAGATATTTTATTCCAGTAAATCAATGAACATTTGTCAAGTAAAATTAATTGCAGAGGTTGGGCTGTTTCCCCCTCGCAGCGTGGGGCTGCTGGCTCGGGGAGGAGAGGCCGTGTGGGTATTGATCTGCAGCTGAAGAACGAGCCTGTCTACGCCCTTTTTATTCTTTTTTTTTTTTTTGTTATCCTTATCTTTTTTTTTTTTTATTTCCCCTCTCTTCCCAGCTCTTGATCCTAACTCATATCCATTATGGCAATGATATATTCCCAGCACTCTGGGAACAAGACAGCGCGTCGCAGGTCGCTGAGCAAAAATTTTCCAGCTTCTCTTTTCCATGGGAATGAAGCACTATTGAAATAGTTTATTGAGATGGAAGTATTGATCACTTTTCCTGCTCCCCCTGGCTGGAGGTGGGGGGTGAGGGGAGCTGGGGTTGTTCTCTTCGGAAGACTATGTTTAGTTAGAAAATGGATTTCATTTATTTGGGTTCTTTACAGCTGCAACTGGTTTATTGCTTGGAGAAGAGGTATCTTAGCTTTATTTTTATGACAGTATAATTATACTTTAGAAATACACTTGATTACTGTGTGTAGCAAAATTGTTCCACTATATTGGCTTGGCCAATATTGCTATACAAACAACTTTTCAGTCAATTGAGTCTGGTAAAAAATCAATACTTTATAGCAATATTTCTAGGGAGAACTTGCTGAATCTAAATGTTTTTCCTGTTCTAAAAAGAAGAGATTTTATAGTTCTTTGACATCCCATTCTCCCCCTACCTTTTGATCCGCTGTTTGCTTAATTAAGGAACGATAAAAATTCTCGTGTTAGATATGGCAAAACCAGTTAATTAGCCTTGCTTTTTGGTTGCTTGCATGTTCAAAAGTATGTGAGAAAATATAAAACAAGCCCAAACTGGCTATTGAACATTCCATCAGAAAGCAGGGATTCTTCCACTGCTGCCCAGTGGGCAGAGGGTGCCCTGTCTTGGGTAAAGACTGTCAAGAAAAGGATAAAATCTGCTCTAACAAAGCCTGAAAGCACCTGAGTGTTCTCCTCTCCTGTTTGCCAGGTGATGTAGGTTGGTTGTGTCATTTACTCTGATTTCCACTGTCTGTGGAGTATTTAACTCCAATTCTATGCATTTTTTGAAACTCAGCTGCCAACTCATTTCTGGAAGCTGGTGGGGTAGAGAATGCACAATTTAAGCTCTTCCCAGACATTTGTGTGGCAGGACATCTCTGGATTTGCTTAAATTTCTTTTCTTGGAACGAATCCCTCGCTGGGCAGTCCAAAAGACATTGGAAAGATGAGCTTTGTCCTGCATCCTTGGGCTCCATCAGGGGCTGCAGAGGCTGCTCTGAGGAGATCTCTCCTTAGGTTAAGGATTTTATTTGGAATGTGTGAATGTGCTTTGCCACCTGGTTGTCAGGAGTAGCTCCATTAAATTATTCAGACCTCGAATCCTTGATTGTGAAGATTTTGAACCTAAGTATTGCGAAGTGGAGGTATTTATCTCTGTCAGGTCTTTCTCACATGATGTGCCTAAAGCATCACTATTTCCTTTATAGAGAAGGAAAAATGAGTATTTTTTTCTTATCTCATATTTTCTAGTTTTTGTTTTTCAAGGAGAAAGGAGAAGTGAGGTGTTTCAGGAGCTCTGTTTAGGGCATGGCACAGCCTCCTGGGATTTATTTTACAGTGTGAGTTGTGTTTGTAACTCCCTGCGTTCTGTTGGAGTCTCCAGCAGCAGGAGCATAAAGCTCTGTACACCAAAATAAACATAAAGCCCCAATGATGCCCTAATTAATTTGGGAGTTACCAGGATCTGGGAGAGAGGGAAGGAATGGGAACATCAGTTCCCATCTTAGCAAAACGCTGTGAAAGCAGAAGGCTTCACTTTTAAGTTGAGTAATTGGGAGAGAAGTGGCTGTGGATGATGTCCCACCCCGAAGAATTGGATAGCCTGGAAAATAGGGAGAAATGAGGAAGCTTAATTTGTTTGAGCAATTTCCTTGAGCAATTCTGCAGTTTGGTTGAACATTCCAGCATCTGCCCATGCCTTCATTCCCTATCTCGGCCAGCCTTGGGGTGCCCCATTAGCACATTAAACACCGAGTGTGGGAGCCAGCTGGGCCGGGGCTCTGTGTGCTCCACAGCCTGGAATCTGTGCCCTGGGGGAGAGCTGAGGATCCTCTGGGGCTGTCTGGCACTGCTGGGGAAGCACTGGCAGCCCTGGAGCAGGGAAGCTGAAGGAGGTTTAGTTGAGTGTGGGGAAGGGAGGTGGAGGGGATGCAGCTCCATTTGCCGGGATGGTGATGGAAGAGCTGGAGTTTGTTGTTGCCTTGAGGAGCTTTGGCTGAGCAGGGTTGGCTTCTCCTGACTTTTCCCACAGCTCTGGTGCAGGGCAGGGGTGCTGGCAGGAAGGAGCTCTGTAGTCCCAGTTTGTTTTTTAAAGTACCTCATGTTGTGGAAATCCTGCCCGAATCTTAGCAGAGCTGTTCCTCTCCTCTGGTCATTTGTTGCTGGTTTTCCTTATGGATATCACAGAATCCTGGAATGGTTTGTGTTGGAAGGGATCATAAAGCTCATTCCATTCCATCTCCTGCCATGGGCCACCTTCCACTGCCCCAGGGTGTTCCAAGCCCCATCTAACCTGGCCTTGGGCACTTCCCAGGATCCAGGGGCAGCCACAGCTTCTCTGGGCACCCTGTGCCAGGGCCTCACCCCCCTCACAGGGAGCAATTCCTTCCCAATATCCCATCTATCCCTGCCCTCTGGCACTGGGAAGCCATTCCCTGTGTCCTGTCCCTCCATCCCTTGTCCCCAGTCCCTCTCCAGCTCTCCTGGAACCCCTTTAGGCACTGGAAGGTGCTCCAAGGTCTCCCCAGAGCCTTCTCTTCTCCAACACATGTGTAACACAAGAACTATCATTTGCTTCTTTTTAAAGTGCTTTAATTCACAGATCATTTTGGCCCTTAGAGGGTAAATAGAGGCAGAGCTGAAATCCCTTTCCCAAGGCAGCAAAGCAGTGGCAGAAGCAGGAATGGAGCTGTAGATTCCCAGCCTGGAGCTGACCCAACTTGGCCGGTGGGAGATTCCCAGGGAAGGTTCTCACAACCTTTTCTCCACAGGGAAGGAAGCACAGGCAGGTTCAGTGGCTTGTTTGGCATTAAAACACATCTTCGACTCTTTGAAGTCTTAAAATTGCATCTCCCTTAATTCCTGTGGTGCAGCTGCGGAGACATTTCCCTTTATTTCCTTTCCTGGCTGCCTTCATTTTCTGTTTCTCTTGTTTGGGTTTATTTTTAGTCGCACTGAAGGCATTGGAACCACAATACCTGGGTGAGAAATGCCCCACTGGATGTCATCTCCTACCGGTGTGGTTTAAACAAGACTGACCAGTGCTTGCTGGTCACTTGCTTCCTGTGACCCTGGCTGGTGCTCGCCCGCCCCATAAAATCTGTTATGCACAGAAGTGCATAAAATGAAGATAAAGTACCTCCTTCAAGTCTGACAAAACCCATTCCTCTGCAGAATGGGAGCTGCAGTGAAAGTAAATAAATGAATGGACAGCAATCACAGCCTAGTTGATGAAACTGTTCAATTAAAGCACAGGCATTTACATGGTGTAATTTCCCTAAATTGCCAATGAGCCCCTTTAGACACAACCAGTGTTCAAATTGATTTCAGCATTGATTTTGGCTGAAGCTGATAAATTTCTGCTTGTTAGTTAAAGTAATTTTGCAGAAGACTTTGTAGTGCAGTATTGAAGTGTTCATTTAGCTGATGGTTAAAAGAGGAGTTATTTACAGAGGGTTCTACTGTTGGGCTGAGATGGGACAATTCCCCGGTCATCTTTTTACTTTTAATTTTTAAGCTTCAGTATCCAATCAATACGTTATTGAAACTGATTAAAATGTATCCAGCCAGCTGCCTATGGCTGTTTAATTAGAAACTGGATGATTCTTAAATTAAAGTTGTTTTGTTTGTGTTGGATGTCCATAGCTGGGAAGATGAAGCGAGCGGCAATCCAGAAAATGGGAGTTTGTGCTTGTTAGCAGTGAGTGAGCTGGGCTGAGAGCTCAGGGCCTCACCACCCTCACAGAATTGGGATATTCCTTCCCAATATCCCATCTATCCCTGCCCTCTGGTAGTGGGAAGCCATTCCCTGTGTCCTGTCCCTCCATCCCTTGTCCCCAGTCCCTCTCCAGCTCTCCTGGAGCCCCTTTAGGCACTGGAAGGGGCTCTGAGCTCTCCCTGAACCCTTCTCTTCTCCAGGCTGAGTAACCCCTCATGCTGGCATCTTAATTCCTGTCACCAAAGAATATGATGTACTTTTTGGCCCACACTCTGTTGCCTCATATTTCTTTCCTAAAACTGTGATGGATTCACTCCAGGGTTTCCGCCGTGTAAGTTAGTGCCGTGTCAGTCGGAGCTTATGGCTGCTCTGCTGCCTTTCATCCTTCCACCAGTTTAAATCCAGCAGGTGGATCCATTCCTGTGTCTGGAGCTGCTCTGGGTGGCCCTGGGTGACCTGGTGTAGGTGCTGGTGGTGCCACACTCTGCTCAAGCTCTGTCCTTCTTCCAACCTGTCCAGGTCCCTTTCAGGAGCAGGGACTGACTGGCAGTGGGATGGGTACAAGGAGAGAGGCTGGGAATTCCATTTCTGAAGGTTAACCCTGAATGTTTGGCTGCAGGAGGGAAGGAAGACTCGTTTAAGTGGTAACAGATGGAAAGAGGAGCAGGTTCCAGCACAAAGAGGTGAGGGATCATCATTCCCTGTGCTTGGATTCCAGCACCGAGCTGGGTTAAGCGAGACATTGCTGCTCAACATTTCCTTTACGCAGCCTCTGGTGCCAACTGTGCTCTTTGTCAGAAGTTTTAACATTCAGATACCACTGTTTGCTGTTTGTTTGCCACTTCCCCAGCAAATCATTTTGCAATCAGCGCTCAAGCATCTGCAGTGGCATTTCAGAGGGAGGGGACGTTGTGCTGTGAACCAGCACAGCCCCATAAAAGCTCCTTTCTCCAACTGCTGTGCACTTTGGCTTCCCTGGTTTAACAGCCACAGAGTCAGGCTAATGTGTTTGCTATTGCAGGAGGCAGCAACTGGCAAAGTGGTTATTTCCTGGAAACAATTTGAATCTCTTTCTTTAGATGGCCATCAGAGTACGTGACGCTCCTGTCACTGCGCTGCCACCGTCTCACCACGAGCACGACAGGCACCAGCAGTACTGGGGAGAAAAGGGGGGAAAACAGGAGAAAATGCCCACTAAAGCAAATGTGTGGGTGATTTGCTGTGTGGAGTTTGCAGCTGGTGGCCAGCACGTTGTGCTGCAGGGCTGAGCTCCCTGTGCACGACACCGACACAGCTTTTTGCTCTTGGTTATTTCTCATAAATGTCCAGTTTGACTCACTCTGTGCCCTCACGTCTGAAGGTGCTGCTTGCTACAAGCACAGCTTTTTCTGTTCACTTTTGAGCTCAAATAAGGAGCTTAAAAGTCTTTTTTCTGTTTGGAAATACTCTGCCATGGCCCCAGAGACCTTTCTTGTGTGGTGTTGTGTGGGTGAGTGGGTCTGGAGAGCTTCCTCTGCAGCTCCTCGGTGCGGTGCCAGGAGTAAACTGTGAGGAAATGGGACAATATTTTCCAACCTTTTTGAAATGACATCTTGCTGTTCTTAACAAATGTGGGTCATGAATTCATCCCAAGGTGAGAAGTAGGAGGAAATGCATGGGAGAAAGGAACCAGAGTATTCACTACCAGTTTTACTCTCTGGCCTGAAGTTGCCACCTTGGGAAGTTCAGATGGACCTCAGGAGAAAGCTCTTGGCAAGAAAGGAGGAACTCTGGTGCTGCAGCACTGGGACACGGCATGGGAGAGGCAAGGAATCTCCATGCTGGGGAGGAATTTCTCCCCATATCCCATCTGGGAAGCCATTCACTGTGTCCTCTCCCTCCACCCATTGTCCCAAGCCCCTCGTGGCACCCACCTGAGGTTTCCCTGGGCTGGAGGGGAGCGTTGCATCCCTGGATCCTGCAGCCCCATCGCTGCAGTCTCCGTCTGTCAGTTCGTCATTTTGTCATATTTGCTGATGTTGGTTATATTTCTGGAAAGGGAAGGGACTGACTCATTGGCACAGCAGGCAGGTCATGGCTTTCCCTTGAATCGTTTAGGCTTGCCGAGGAATATCTTATTGATTAGAAATTGTTTCCGTGGCTGTTGTGGGGAAAAATGAAAGGATGTTCCTGGTGGCCAGAGGGAGCAGATGGGAGGCAGATCCTGTGCTGCTCCAGGTTCCTTCAGTGCTGTTCTGAGCACGAGAGGATAATTTTAATGAATTTTGGCTTCTAGGTAGAGTATGTTTATTTTGAGGTTTAATAGATTTTTGAGTATGTTTTTAGAGTATGTTTATTTTTGAGGTTTAATAATACAAACTCAGTTTGTAGTGAGAAGTGGGTGTGTTTGATGGGAAAAGCTGCTGGAAAAACCTCAGGGGTCTTTGCAAACTCAGCCCCTGCTCGTGACGTGACCATTGCTGAGTCACTCACGTGTGGGCAAGGGGTTTGCAATGAAAAACTAGAAAACAAATTGAAAATTGGTGTTTCCCTTGAGTTGCCTGCAGGTTGCAAACTGTAGTTGGTTCTTTGCTTGCCCTGGAAGGAGTTATCTCCCAACCACAGCATCCTGCAGCTCCCACTGTGCTTTCGGTAAAATTCCTCACAGGGAGGATGTGAAATTGTTGGTCTGAGAGAAGTGCTTTGTTTGCCATCTTAGCTAAAATAAAGCATTTATTTAGATTCTCTTTATTGAAAATCCGGTGCATTTTCTCTTAAGTTGAGTGTTGAGTAGAAACTCATCATGTTCAGTGTACCAAGTTTTTAGCATTAAATGTTAGGATGAGCAGTGGTTTATTCTGTGAAGAGCCCAAAGCACTGACATTTCTCCTTGGCTTTCATTGCCTCAGGAAGAACAAAGAAGGTAATGTGGATTTCAGTTCCCCTTTTCTCCTTAAAACACAAACCAGCTGCTTCTGATGCTTCCAGTTTTTAATTTGCTTTCCTGTAGAAACACATCTCCTGTACAAGGTGGGGGGAGAGATGCTGAGGATTGGCAGATCCCCCAAAGCCCAATTCTAGTTTTCCATGATATTGATTTGTATTTTCTAGGACACAAGGGATGCACTCTCCGCAGTCCATCACAAGTTTTTCTGGCTTAGCTGGAGGGCTTTGTTCGAGCACAGTGCTTGCTCACACACAGCATCTCTCTTATTTATTCCCCAAAATAACCCAGCTTTTGGCCACGCCGCCTCTGCAGCCCTCCCTGAGGGATGCTCTGCTTTTCCAGGGTGGAGGAGACAAAGTTCTGCTGAAGGGCTTGGCTTGTGTGGGGCCCTTTGGGGTTTTAAATGTCTGGGGATGTGGTTTATAGCCAAGGGTAATGAAATATTTGAGCTGTTCATTGTAACAGATGCAGGGGCTTGGAATAGTGGATTCTGGAGGGAATGTGGAGGGAGAGACTGGAATTTCTGTTCTCCAGTGGGAATGTTCCAGCCAGGCAGTGCTGGAGTCTCTGTCCTTTCCTTGGACAACGTGTGATGGTGTCAAACCAACCTCTGTGTCACTGGGAGAACTTCCCACCAGGAAATGGTTCCTGGAAGTGTCCAAGGCCAGGGCTTGGAGCCCCCTGGGGTAGAGGAAGTGTTGCTGCCCATGGCATGGGGTGGAATGGGAGGGGATTTAAGTTCCCTTCCTACCCAAACTATTCCAGGATTCTGTGTTTGCCTCCATATCCTGTGCCAGGAGGGGGGAGAGAGACCCCCCCCCAAAACCCAGCGTGGTGTTTAGCATCCCCTTCTCCTCACTGCTGGACACTGCTCAAACCCATCCCTGGCAGTGGAGAGCTGTTGGTTTTAGGCATTTTCCTGCCATCCTGAAAGATTTTAAGTGCATTCCCTGAAAAGTGCCAAGTTGCTGAGGAACCTTTGGAATTTTGCTCCATTTCTCTGCCTGGTTCTATAATGATGGGTTTGGTTGCTTCACTCTTGGAGGTGGCACTGAAATCTGGGAGATGACCCTTGAGATGAGACTTGGAGTGGGAATATTGGTTTAATCTCCTCATAGACATCCATGGATTTACTAAAAGTCTGGTTTTCCTCATGCTGTGCTCATTATCCCGTGGGATTTTTTTAATCCATCCCTCAGAAGCTGCATAAAGATATTAAATTCAGGCTTTAGTGGTGCTGACTGTAACCAAAATGATCAATTCCACCTCCCAGTCCCACGTAACCTCCAAGCAAACCCTTTTTCCCTCCACACTTGTCGGAAGGGGTAATTACTGCAGCAACTCCAGCCTAATTTGAAGTGTTAGCTGTTAATTAAAACACCGCAGAGGTGTAGGGTTGTCTTTTGGTGTAACCAAAGCTCCCATTCAAACTTCATTAATCACTTTACAGTTATTGTGCTGGGCAAGGGCAGGACAACTGAGCTGCTGGATCAACCTGGAGTAAACAAATTCCTGTCCTGCTGGGCAGCCTGGCATCCCAAAGGCCCTGGCCACGCCGGCCCACGGGCTCCGGCTCCTTTGTGATCCAATTCCCAGCGATAATTAAATGTTAAATTGGTGCTGTCAGTGCTCTGTAAACCAAACCAGGTATCTGCCCTCTGCTGGAAATTGAACCCAAACTTCCACGGATGAATTAGCGTGCATCATAATTAAATAATCAAGTCTTCCCTTTTAATTCGCTCGGAAACAGGAGATCTCTCCTATGGAAAAAGGATCAGCTTTCCTGACGAGCTAATTAAACTGTCCAGTGAGGTCCCTATTAAGCCAACAGACGTTGAGCATCTTTTCCAAACCTCTTCATCCCTTATCATTCCTGCTCATCTTAAACCCAGGATGTTTTGCCACTGTTGATTCATCCCCAGTTACAGCAGAGCTCACAGATTCATGGATTTATGGATTCAGCTCCTGCTCTAGCAAAGCTCCCCTGGATGATCTCATTTTCTACACTGATTTTTTCCCCTCTGCCTTTTTAAGCTCTTTTTTTTTTCCCCTAAAGGCCGGTGCCACTGGGTTACAGAAATGTTCATCCAAGAGTTATTAAATTAAGGTGAAGTTTTTAGGAACTTCCAAGCCATTACCAGAAATTAGGGGAGCGCTCAGGGTTATAAATAAGATTAAACGACAGTTTCACCCTGTCCGTGGGTGATTTTGCGTGCAAAAAACCCAACTATTAAAGCTTTTCTTCTTCAGTCATAATTGCTAGAGGTAGAGAGTGGTAAAATATTATAATTCTTTAAAGTTAGTGCCACATCTCTGACATTGCTGTGCCTGGTGCCATAAATCAGGGTGAGACAGTAAAACCAGTGAAGAGGAAAACCTTTAATGGTTTTGTTTTTATGCAAAATTACATTGGATTTTGAGGAGATTTTTTTTTACCTACCTTTATTTTCTCATGTGTTCATGGTTAGGAATGATCAAGTCATTGTTAAAAAGCCAATTATGGGTGTTTCTCCTCAGAAATTAGGACAGACTACTGTTGAAATACCATGGAAAATTATTTTAGGTGCCTGTGAACATCAGCAATAATTCTTTCTACCTTTATATGCACCCACTAATCTTAAAATAAATGCAGAAATTTAATTTTATTGATATTTTCTGTGGATCCTTAAGTTATGAGAAAGAATTGACCATAATCTGTTTTAATTTAATTTAATTGGTGTAGCTGCTTGTCTCTGAAAATACCCACAGGACCAGCAGATTGGTGAGATAATCCTGATTTTCCATGAAAACCCTGAATAGTGGTTATAATCTTAATTTACTCCATTGCAAGGAAATGGGAAAGTGGATAAATTGGAGATTGGACTCAGATTTAAGTTTGAACTCAATGATCTTGGGGGTGTTTTCCAACCTAAATGATTCTGTTAAATTCCCATTTATAGTTTTATTTTTCTGCTGTATCAAAGCCTTTGATGTGTATGTTTTATATCAAAAATAAAGATACAAACCCTGTTAAGTAGTTCCCTTGTAAATATATTTTCAATCCCTCATTTTCCTCAGTTTTCCATTAGAAATGCTGGATAAAACTGGCTTTGCATAAAATCTATGAGCTAAAGTCACTTTTCTGTGAAATAAGTGTATTTCTATTGCACATCCTTGCTGAGGGAATTTTCTATGATCTCAAATTATTGAATTTTTTCCTCACACAGGGCATACCATGTCCGTAGTGGAAAAATCCTGGCAGCGAAGGTAAGAGGTTCCAGACATTTTATTTCTTTCCAGTTTTTCCTGACCTTGCTTTCCTTCCTTTCCCTCTGATTTTTGGATCTCAGTTTGGTTTATTGCATTGATTTATGCAGGAAAACCACAGCCTGTAAATTTAGTCATTCCCAATGAGCACAGCTTCCCAAAATCCAGGGTTTTCCCTCTGGGAATTGCCTGAAAATCTCACATCTTCACATCTCCATGGATGTTTCCAAGTGTAGTTGGGCTCCTTGTTTGGGTTAAACCTGGAGATTGCATTTTGTGGTCAGATAAATCCCAAAGTTCACTGAAATTCAGTTAAAATTAGGATAAAATAATAACAAATAAAATGATGTAATCTGTTAATTAAATTACTCTTGTAAATGAAATTATTAATAGTTCATCTGCCCAAAAATAATCCCAAAAAATGCCATTTTTCAATAGATCAGATTTTTTTTCAATTTGACAGTTTTGTTGAAACTCAAAGCAGTGGAAATTTGGAAAAACAAATTGTTGGGTTCGTGCAATTCATAGTTGGTGATCTCAGAAAAGGCATATTTTAAATTACTCTTTATGGAATAATTGCTTTAAAATCTGGGAAATGGGTTTTTATTTATTTTCTCATCTTCTAACCCTTAAATTCTGGGATAACTGAGGTAAACTGAAAGAATGGGAGAGGAGGTTGAGAGGAGGAATGATGGGAGCTGAGTGCTTGGAGCAGGATTGGAGTGAAATGAAATATAAAGATAAAAGGTTATACGAGATTTAAATGGAATATTTCTATTTATTGGGGAGAACTTGTGTGGTTTGAATTCAGATTTAGGCTCAGGTTGTGGTTCCAGCCAGGTAGAATTTATTAAAAGGAGCTTGTGCCTAAGTTTGGGCTTTTCCTGAGGATCACAGAAATCCCTTCATCCCAGAGAAAAATGTGGCTTTTGATTTTCCTGTGAATTGAAGGGAAGCAAATTCTTCCCATTGGATTTGAAATGGGTCTTTACCTATGGAATACACAGAAATAAGATCCTAATAACTTCTAATTATAGAAGGTTGAAAAAGTTTTTGAAAAAGAAATAATTTTGAAAAGCCTTTTTAAGTGATATCCAACCTCTAAACCTGTCAGGAATGGTTAGACAGGAGTTCTCCAAGTTGTGACAGGCACAAAAGGACAGAACATGTCATAAATACTATTTTTTTTATAGTTAAAACTTCCAGTATGGATCTAAAAAAGCTCCACTGCTTCCTCAAAGGAGCTTTTCCAGGCTCCATCCGTGTCTGGGGCTGGAGGTGCCCTCAGAACCTGCCTGGAGAGGAGCTGGAGCGCCAGGAAATTCTGGGAATTCAGGCAGGAGGGACAACTTCACCCTTTGCAAGGTTAATTGAAATCACCTCCCCGTGGCAAAACCCCTTTCCCAGCAATTTCACCTCCTTTTTCCCTCAGAGTCCCTGGGTTTGGGAAGTCCTGGTGGATGATGAGCATCCTGGAGAGTTGGGAAATGGGATTTCTGGCAGGTTCTGCTCGTGCCAGGCCTGTCACTCTCAATTTTAGTTTATTTAGTGTGATTTCAGAGAGATATTAAATCAAAATGTGCATTATCGTGGTTAAAAATAAGGTGCTGACGAGCTGGAGGTTGGGAGAGCTGCTCTGGTGGTGATTGTGGAATTGCTATCAAAAATATTACTTAAATAATTAAATATTTCTATTAAAAATATCTAGGAAATACAGAAAAGAACGTGTCTATGTAATATACATTTTGTATTATATATCATATCTATTGTTTATCATATATATTATATATAAATTATGATTTTATATGGTAATAGAAGGTAATTAATTAAATACCATATATCTTGACATAAGCAGCAATTTAAAGAGGATTTCAGTGCCAACATCTTGGCATGATCTTCACACAGATCCAACGTTTTGGCACTGGATTATCAGGGTGTAGGGGAGGGATATGGGAAAGCAGAGTTCTGCATTTTGGGGATTTTTTAATGGTAATATACAGATTTAATTGCACAAGATATTCAAAAACCTGTTGATTAAAATACTTTTAGCTGGTAAATAATCTTGATAATCCATCAGGAAAACAACCCAATTCTGATAATCCATAACATAATCCCTCGGTGGTGCACCAAATTACATATTTATATAACCTTTACCTGCAGAAGATTTAATGTCCTTTTCCCAAGTAACTTTTTCCCTGTTTCCAGGGGGAAAAAATCCAAGTGGAAACCGTGAGCCTGCCCTGGCTGCTTGCCATTCTCCCACTGCTTTTAGCTGGCATTTCAATGGAGCATTTGATTAATCATTTGTCTATAATACCCCCAAATTTCCTGTGAGCTGTACATACTGCAAAAGACAATTATGTCGGCCCAGATTAAAGGGGGGAATTAAAGCAGAATAGCAGCTGAATTTGACCTGTGATTTTGCTCTGGTTCCCTTTAGCAGGGCGAGTGCCACTCCAGCAAATAGATGGAGTCATCCATGACAGCCTGTGATGAATTGCTGTATTTATAGGGGATATTTTAATAGCCTCACACTGATTTAAATTGAGCACGGAGTAAATTATAATTCAGTCACTTGACTGCTTGGATTTCGCTTGACAGCTCAGCCTTGTTTGTCCTGGAGGGGTGGTGGGGAGCAGGGGAGATAGGCTCAGGTAAATTCCTCTCTCCAAAGTTAACCCTTTTCCCTGGGAGTGCTGGGGGGATTTGGGTTCACCTGTGTTCTGAGTGTGGGAAGTGATCCTAAAATCACTGTATTTTGGGCAAAAACTTCATTAAGAAGATGGAGCTTGATCAGGAAGGTTGCTTGGAGCACCTTGGTGAATCCCAGAGCATCTCCATGTAATTTAAATTTTTTGTAAATGCCTTTTTTTGGTCAAATATCCTTCCCCAGCTCAACCATTTCAAGCGCTTTGGACACTGGATCCATCCTGTCCATCCACATCCCTGAGGCTCCAACACCCTGGGCAGACTCAGGTGATTCCAGGGAAATAATAATTTGTCTACAGAGTTCTTCCCAAAGGTCCTGCTTTGGAAAAACATCCCAATTATTTAATGTTACATCTCATTGTCTCACATGTATTACTGCTGTGGAGGTTGTCCAGGGAGGTTTTGGATGTCCCATCCCTGGAAGTGTCCAAGGCCAGGCTGGACAGGGCTTGGAACACCCTGAGGTAGTGGGAGGTGGAATGAGATCCCTTGAAGGTCCTTTGCAACCCAAACCATTCCAGGATTCCAGGATGTTGCATCCAAATCTTTATTCACAGCTTCATCCTCAGTAGCAATGACTCTGAGGAGATTTTTTTGGTTCTTATTTTTGCTTTAACACAGTTCCAGCCTATGCTGGAAACTGTCAGCTCATGAATCCCTGAAAGTTTTTTTTACCTATACAAAACAGGCTCAGAAATTTCATACAAAAGGAGATGATAAATGCAGGTTAAGGTAGAATGTAATTTTTTTTCCTCTTTTTGTGCTGTAAATAAATAAGGTTCCTCCAGCCTTGACATCAGGTGGGCCCACACAAGGCACACATTTCCAGGTGGAAGGAAACAGTGAAATAATTCTGCAGAGAAATGGAGGCTGATCTTTCCTAATTATTTTTGGGATGAAATAAGCTTGTAATTCCTCTGTCTGTGCCCTTCCCTTGGTGTCCTGACCACCTGTAAATGGAGAAGCTCTGCATTGCCAGGTTATCCTCGGTGCTGGGGGCTGTTTGTAATTAGGGTTAATGCAAATGAGCCCCAGACCTTTCCTCACTGCAGGCCTGGTTGTTGGGATGTCAGGAATATTCTTGATCCAGGGCTCAGTGAAGCCTTTGCAGGGAGATTCCTCACTGGGATTAGAACTGAGTGAGATAAAATTTTAATTTTGCACCATGGATGAGATGAAATTCTGGTGATACTCAGAGACCACAACTGGTGGAATCCCAGCAGATGAATTTCTAAGTTTTTCACACTGGAAAAAATGTAAGTGAATATTGTTGGCAAATGATTATTGATCTGGACAAGTGTGTTAAATGTTTCTTGGCAGCCCTGTATTACACTTACAATTTAGTTTAGTGACAGCTTTTATAAATAACCCCAAAGCAAACTGTGGGAAGAGGCAGGTTATTGGCTTTTCCTGGAGACAGATTTTGGTGCTGTGCTTGGAAATGGGCTCCCTGTGTTCTGTTCTGTCAGCACTATTTCTGTAATATTTATTCTGCTAGTTCTGCAACCTGACTAAATTTTGCCTTCCTTTAGCTTAAAGTATAAAGCTGGAAGGTGTTGGGTGGGGGCAGACTGAGCCTGGCTCCAAGCACTGAGTCCAGTTTGGTTTACAAAGCAGAGCTTCGTGATCTGAGTTTTCAAGTCTTCAAAGAATCATGGCAAAGAATTCCGTGTTAAATTTGATTTTCGGTGCCTTGTTAGGAGGGTCTGTTCTGAAAATCCATGACTTAAGGAAGTGCAGCCCACTTTGGCTGCAGGCTCTGGTGCTTTGGTGCTGCTGAGGAGTTGGAATGATGAGAAACAAGGGCAGGGATGGAGGAGGCAGTGGATAAACTCGGCAGTGAGGGACTGGTTGGAGCTGCTCCAGGTCGGGTTGGTCAGAGGTGTTTTCCAAGGGCTGGAGCCCCTCTGGAGCCAGGCTGGGAGAGCTGGGAATGTTCACCTGGAGAAGGGAAGGCTCCAGGGAGAGCTCAGAGCCCCTTCCAGGGCCTAAAGGGGCTCCAGGAGAGCTGGAGAGGGACTGGGGACAAGGGATGGAGGGACAGGACACAAGGAATGGCTTCCCACTGCCAGAGGGCAGGGATAGATGGGATATTGGGAAAGAATTGTTCCCTGGGAGGGTGGGAGGGGCTGGGCTGGAATTCCCAGAGAAGCTGTGGCTGCCCCTGGATCCCTGGCAGTGTCCAAGGCCAGGCTGGGCACTGGGGCTTGGGGCAGGCTGGGGTAGTGGGAGTTGTCCCTGTCCTGGCAGGGGTGGCACTGGATGAGCTTCGTTTTCCCTTCCAATCCAAACCATCCCAAGATTATCAGTCAATCCTTTCATTTCCATTTCCTTCCTGTTAAAATATCCTTTCCACCTATTCCTCTCTTTCTTGTGATCCCACGAGGAGTCTTAGTCCATGGATCTCCATGTTTTTTATTTTGAGTCATTCACTTGCCTTCTACATGAACTCAGATGGTATCTCTGTGTTTCAGGTCATACCCTTAGACATAACCCTGGAACTCCAGAAGCAGATAATGTCAGAGTTAGAAATTCTTTATAAGGTATGTGGATTTTACCGTTTGATTTATTCTTGCTTCAATTTTCTTACAGCAGATTTTAAAACAGCCTCGTGCTTTTTCTCCTTTCTTTTCCCAGTGTGACTCCTCGTATATCATAGGATTTTATGGTGCTTTTTTTGTAGAAAACAGGATTTCATTGTGTACAGAGTTCATGGATGGTGAGTAGTGTATCCAGTTTGCTTTTGATTGCTAAGTAATTAAATGAGAAGGGGGTTTTTTTGTGGAATGAAATGCAGTTGTACGACTCGAAAATGTGGAGTATTAATAACATTGCAGGTAGTTAAAAAACCAGAGCAGGTTGGGATTGGGATTGTGGGATATTCTCCATGGAATGCTGCGTTTTCCCCGTGTGTAACTTCACTTACTTTTATGGAAAATGTAAATAGAAGAGAAATAAATGCTGCCTTAATTTGTGGTTTGATATTTGAGCCTCCCGTGCAATCTGTCCTCGCTGACAAAACAGCTGTTCCTCACTTGTAGTGTTTTGATAGCCAAAACAGCTTTTCCTTTAAAGAAATCTATTAACCCAATGTCCTGTGTGTTTGCAGTGGAAATCGTCTCTTAATTGCCAGGCAAGGAGTTATTTTCCAACCCAGCTGTTTGCCAGCTCAGTGCTGAGCTCCTTCTTGAGTCCCCTCTTGTTCCTCCCCACGTGAATCCTTGGCCCAAAAACAGCCCCGACTCCACAACCTGAGGTTTACAGAGGTGTCCCAGCACTTTGCTTGGGATTTTTGGGTGTTCCTGGAGGAAAGGCAGGGAGAATCCCCTGGTGGCAGCACTTTGTAACCCTTGCTGGTCTCTGTGTGGGAGCTGCTGTGGGAGTTGCTCTCCCTGCGTGTCTCGTGCTCTGCCCAGTGCTCCCCTTTCCCCATCGAGCCAGAGTCTGCTCCTCCTCCCAGGACTTCCTCACGAGCCAGGATTTTATGCCCCAGCCAGGTTTTCCACAAAGGTTCAGTTAAGCTGAGAAGGAAAAGATCTCCCAAATATTTCTCTGTGGAGGGGAGGCTTCGTGGCAGTTAAAAATCCCAAAGCCAAAATCCCAAACGTGGCCTGTTAAATGTTGTCGAGCAGCTTCTTCCTTTCTTGTGGGGAGCAGGGTGAAACCCTTTAGGGTTTATGGGGCATTTTGTTTTCTCCCTGTTAAAAGGATTTGGTTTTACTGTTATTTCCTTTTTTACACTCCCTCCCAGTGGCAGCTGCACCCTGTTTCCAGTGTTGTCTCAGATTCTCTGGGTGAAAAAGTATTTAATTCAAGGTTTTATTAAAGAAACCCCAAAGCCCACGAGTTCAGTTCTTTGCTGTTGTGCTGCTGGGTGACTCTTTGCCCTCTCTCTGAGCTGCCTGGCAGTTACACTCAGACTTACAAGCCCGTGTAAAGCAGTAGTCACACACAGCGAGGGAGCATCTGCTGCTGCCAAAACGAGCATCTGCCTGGAGTAGTGCTCCTAAAATTGAGATTGTGCTCCTAGAATTCAGGGATTTTTCCAAATGTGATGGACAGAAACGCTCTGAATTCCTGTTTGAAGATATTTCAGCCTTTAGGGTGTGCATCCCTCGTGATGCAGCACTGTGGCAGAGTTTACTGACCATGCACAAATTGCTGGGAATTATTCTGGAGACGACCTCTGCTCTGCCTCACATTGTGCTCTCCTTCTGGTAGAAAGCACCAGCAATTGCTTAAAGGAAGAACAAAATGCAAATAAAGGGACCTTGCCTTGTTTTTCCCTCCCAGACCTTTAGTTTGGATTCATAAGGACGCAGGTAAAGAGAAGAAAAAAACACTTTTCATCCTTCAGATGAAGAGCTTTAACCTTGTCAGGTTTTTAGCCCCTTTGGCTGTTTTTGTTTATATTTCCTGAATCCATGTCCCTCAACTGCAGATCACAGGTTATTTCCTTCATGGATGACCTGGATCCAGGTGGATCTGAGTCTTTTGGGGTGCTCAGGGCACGTGTAGGACCACATTGGTGCTTCCCTGGCACCTGCAACCAGGAAAAATCTGAGTAACCCCAGGCCTGCAAATACCAAAGCCCTGAGGTTGAACTGACCTGGATCAGCCTCCCACCTGCCAATTGATTTTAAAGAGCAACAGAGATGTGAAATGAGGTTTTCTAGGCTTTTCCCCTTTATATTTGGGATAAAGTTGATGTTCTAGATAAAGGTGGTAAAATGCCCTATTGGTTTTTACTTACGTGGTTGCTTCTTTCCCTTGAAACTGCTAAATTTGTGCTAAATTCCCCTTGGAAAACAAGATGTGCAGGTGATCAGACTGAACCTGGGTGTCTGTACACATGTGCGAGCTGACATTTTCGGATTTGGGGAACTTGGTGTTTTTGGGGGTTTTTTTTAACAGATTTTCTCCACAGCAAAGTTTCAGATTTCCCCATTTGTTTGCAAAAACGTGATTTTCTTGTAGAATGTAACAGCAGTTCCTTTAGAGCCAGCTATGATAGCCAGGTTTAGCAGTTTGAGGTGTGAAAAGAGGTCTTTTTTTGGTGCAAAATGTAAGGATATGTTACAGGGATGAACAGGAACCACCAGCCATAGGATTGCCTTCTGTTTGGGTTTGTAATGAGCAGCGAGAATCTGTGGAGCCACAACCTCTGATTTTCATTCCCCAGCACTTTTATTTCCTTTTAAAACTGGGATTATAATCCGCAGGCAGTGTGGACAACACCAGCTGAAAGATTCAATTTAATGAAGGAATGGGAGTTTGGATAACTTGGAATGAGAGGAACATTAGGGAAGACAAACAGAGTGTGTTTCTCACAGTGGAGAGACCACAAGGGATAAAAAACAACCTCCACCAAAACCCCCCAGTCATTAGAGTGAGGAGTTACAGCATAAATGAGCATTGTGGTGTAATTAAGCCCCATCCAACCTGGCCTTGGACACTTGCAGGGATCCAGGAGCAACCACAGCTTCTCTGGGCATTCCAGCCCAGCCCCTCCCCACCCTGCCAGGGAATAATTCCTTCCCAACAATATCTCATCCCAACCTCCTCTCTTTCAGCTTGTAGCAATTCTCTGCCTGCAATTCCTTTGTCCATTTATTTACTTTGTTTGCCATTCTACTTGGAGATTTTTAATTCTCAATTTATTTATTTTCTTGCCTTAAGAATTTGTATTTCACCCCAGCGACATTTTGGGCACTGGTTTGATCACGAGTGGTTTTTGCAGAAGAGAAGGGGAGTGGCACTTCCCACTCCCCTGGGAATGTCTGTAGGGCTTTTAGAGGGAATGAGGCTTCCTGGTGTCCCCATGAATGGATGATGCTGACCGGGCTGTGCCAGGTTGTTTCCCATTCTGTATTTATTGGGAAACTTAACCTGCTTTCCCAGGAACTCCAGGAATTTCATTTCAGGCATCCCTAGTGTGAAATCAGGAGGAGACAGCTTTAATCTTGGATATAAATATCATATTGGATACCACAGAATGGTAGCACCTGCTTTTGGGGACAAGAGCTGGGATACTTTGGACATTGGAGTCTGCTTTTTGGGATGATTTTGTTATCCTCAAGACATTTTTCCACATGCTTTGGGGTTCTCTAATGTTGATATTCTGACCTGTGACTGGGAGGTTTGCTAATATTTTGTTGTTGCTGAGTATTAATGCTGCAGCACAAGTCAGGAATGTGGTAAGAAGAGCCCCGAGTGCTGTTCCGTGTGTTTATGCAGAGTTTGGGATGTTTTTAAGGTCAGTTATTTCTGGCATAGTTATTGTTCTAGCATGGGTGGTGTTTTTATTAATAACCAAGACCTAGAAAACCCTTGGGGCTTCAAATCTGGGGCACTGTTTCATCTGGCATCACCTGAGCACGTGCTGTTTGTCCCTGCAGGGGGTTCTTTGGATGTTTATAGAAAAATTCCAGAACACGTTCTCGGAAGGATAGCAGTGGCTGTGAGTACTTGGATTGCTTTTTACCACTTGATTTTTGATTGTGTATGTGAAAGGTCTCTGATCTGAGTGTTCCTTGGGACATTGGGGCACCTCCAGGAGCCGTGTGCTTGTGTGGAAGGAGGGTCCTTCCTCTCTCCTGCTCCTCCAAACCATCCCCTGTGCACAGGGACTCTGGGATTAAGGAAAATTTCCTTTTGAATGACCAACGTGGGAGGCTGGAGGTTCATGGGATGGGAGAGGGATGGGACTCTGCTCCTGTGAGGAAAGACTGGGAGTTGGGATTGTCCAGCCTGGATAGGAGGAGGCTCCAGGGAGACTAAAGGGGCTCCAGGAGAGCTGGAGAGGGACTGGGGACAAGGGATGGAGGGACAGGACGCAGGGAATGGCTTCCCACTGCCAGGGGGCAGGGATAGATGGGATATAGGGCAGGAATTGTTCCCTGGGATGGGTAGAGGCCCTGGCACAGGGTGCCCAGAGAAGCTCTGGCTGCTTTTGGATCCCTGGAAGTGTCCAAGGCCAGGGTGGAACCTGGGATAGTGGGAGGTGTCCCTGCCCATGGCAGGGGTGGCACTGGATGAGCTTTAGGGTCCCTCCCACCCCCAGCCATTCCAGGGTTCTGTTGTACAAATCTATGTGAGAGGATAGGATAAACTGAGTGGGGTGAGGGGAAAAAAAAAGAATTTGCTGAAGGTGTATGTGATCACATTCCTTCCTATCAACACTCCTTCCCATCAGCCCTGTAGGACGGAGCAGTACTCTTAATCACCTTTATTTATTTAATTATTTATTTAATCAGCCTTTAAGCCCTCCTTTTCTCTGTGGTGCCTTCAGAAGGTGATTCAGGAGCCCTGATGAGGATCCTTTGTCTCTGTGTGTGTGATTTCCATCCTGACTGTCCCTGTTCTGGACAGAGTGACTTCATGAGTTTTCCTTGCCAGGTTGAAGGATTAAGTTGGTTCCTGCCACCAAAATGCAGTGGCAGAGCAGATTGGCTGTGTTTTCCTCAAGGCAGGTGAGGAGGATGAAGTTTTTCACTTGGCACAAGCCAGACTTGGGCACAGGCTGGTGTCTCACCCCTTTCACACTTGAGTAGCCACAGGGAAGAGTTAATTGGGGTCATTTTAGGGGTGATGAGTCTGGGATGTGGGAAGAACTCCCCAAAACCTCCTGGGTTTGGTCTCAAGGTGTTGACAGTGGGATCTTTAAAGCCCCTGGTAGCTTATCCTTGGGGCTCTGCAGCGTTCAGCTGCTAAAAATTCACTGGCCATGATGGAAAACTCAAATTAAAGACCAACAGAAATTTTATTAAAAAGTTTAAAAAATCCATCTTCCTCCTCAGCTGAACACAGGGTAATGACCAATGTCTCAGTGGATCTCACCAGGGAGGGAGATACTGCTAAACAATTGCTAAATATAAGGAATACTTTGATAACTTAAGCAGTTTAAAGCATAACAAAGTTATTCTATCATGTGCCATTTAATTAAGTGCTGGGTTTTCACATTCATTATACATCAAGCTGACAATTTAAATCCTTTAATCCAACACAGGCAGCTATTTAGTCTCTGTTCATTGTAATTCACAGCTCTACTTTCCTCTTAATTTGTGTGGCCTGCCCAGGGTGATGAACATCCCTCTCTGATGCAGTTTCCTCTGAGCAGCTTCAAATCTGCTCATTATGTACCTGGCAGTTCCTTGTGGAATTTGGGTGCTTTTCACCTCTAGTTCAGAGGAAAAACGTTTCATCTCCTCTTCCCTCTGGAGCAGGGAGTGGGAAGTTGCTCACAGCATCCCCATATCCCTGATGATGATGACGATGGTTTGATAATCCTGGGATGGACCTTCCAGCATTCCTTCAGCTGCTCATTCCTTCTCCTTTTCCTTCTCTCACTCACGGTGTGTGTGTAATCCATCCACACCTCACCATTCCCTTGGTTTTGTCTCTCCTCTCCCCCCTTGGCATTCCACAGGTGTTCTCCAATTTTCCTCTCATCCATAATGCTGGTGCTTCAGCCCCACCTTTTATGTCTCGATGTCTGTGGTTTTTGTTCCCCTTGGGGTCATTTTGTCCCTGATCAGTCAGCTTGTGAGCCTGACTCCCTGACATGGATACTTAACTTTTCCTAGTTATTTTATTTCCAGCTTTCCCGTGCCCACTGTGGAGCAGGGGGTCAGGAAAGAGGGGAACAAAGGAGCTTCAGAGAAGGGGCTCAGCCCTGCCTCCTGCTCTCAGAGCAGAAGGCGTGCGCTGAGGCTGAACCAGCACTGGCAGCTCCTCTGCTCTGGTGCTGATTTTTGGCGCAGTGGAATTGTTGGAAGGAGGCAGCAGAAGCCTTTTGTTTTCCCTGGAATTTCTCCGTGGCAGCAGGAATGGCTCCTGTGAGCCTCCCCACATTGTGTCTGAGGTGGCAGCAGAGCCCTTTTTGGGGGCTGGGGCACCTTTGCGCCGAGTCCTGCATGCAGACACCGTAATCCCCCTGAACAGCTTGGGGAGATTACCCAAATCCTGGGATTGCTGCTCGCTGCTGCCCAGGAGGAGAGTGCCAGACAAAAGCTGCAGCTCACATGGATGGGTTTTGGAGACAAAAACTGCAGCTTCCATAGTCTCCTTTTTTTTTTTTCTCAGTGTGGTTTTGTTTCTCTTCCCCATGTCCAGAGTCATTTGTCTTTTATTCTCCCAAGACATGTCCAGTGCATTAACCCATGGAAACTGCTTAATAACACGTGTGACCTGCACATCTGTTAATTGGAATAAGCTCCTGTTGTATCTGTGGAAGTTTTGAAGTGAAACCATTTCCAGAGGAAAAGGAAGCAGCACACTCAGGCATTCACTGCATCCCAGCCCTCTGGCTCCAACTTTAGGATTTCTGTGGTTGGACTCAGTGATCTGAGAGGGCTTTTCCAACCTGAGTGGTTCTAAATGGGCCCCACTAGGTCTGCCTATCTCATACATTCCCCTCTCAACCAGACTTTCTCATTGATGTGGAGCTGCTGGAGCAATTCTAGAGGGAGCCCTGGAGCTGCTCCCAGGGCTGGAGCCCCTCTAGAGCCAGGCTGGGAGAGCTGAGAGTGTTCACCTGGAGAAGAGAAGGATCCAGGGAGAGCTCAGAGCCCCTTCCAGGGCCTAAAGGGGCTCCAGGAGAGCTGGAGAGAGACTGGGGACAAGGGATGGAGGGACAGGACACAGGGAATGGCTTCCTGTCCAACCTGGCCTTGGACACTTCCAGGGATCCAGGGGCAGCCACAGCTTCTCTGGGCACCCTGTGCCAGGGCCTCCCCACCCTCCCAGGGAACAATTCTTTCCCAATATCCCATCTATCCCTGCCCTCTGGCAGTTTGAAGCTGTTTCCCCTTTCCTGTCACTCCAACCCTTGGAGATGGTCTCTCTCCATCTTTGTTTTTGGTTCCTTCGGGCACTGGCCAGCCACGGTTGGCTCACCCTGGAGCTTCTTTTCTCCAGGCTGGACAATCCCAATTCTCTCAGCCTTTTCTGTAGCAAAGATGGAGGCATCTCTGACTTTACCCTGCAATTCCTCCCTGTTTGCTACGTGAGGCACAATCAGTGAGATGGGGAAATCTCTCTCCTTCCTCCTGTCTCTATTTGTGTGGAGGGCTGGAGTGGTTTTTAAAGGAAAAGTGGATCCTGGGAGCCCCAGAGTGACGCTGTGGTCACTCCTGCCTCGGTGCTGCCGTGTCCTGAGCTGGGCTAGGGGTGTAAAACCCTCTCTCCCTTCGCTTGCCACTTCACACATTTATTTTCCCTTCCATTTCTGAAGCAGTGACATTGTGCTCTGTGTTTTGAGCGCTAATGTTGATTGAAGTTCTCCCTGAAAGGATGTGCACTTGAACTGTCAGGAGAGTGAGTGATTGACAGCAGGTAGAAGTACTTTTTGTGTCAAGGCTTTGTCAAGGCATTGTTGTAAAACCTCCTTTACTGAATACCAATAATTCCTGCTCCAGCTTCAATCAAAAGATTCTCCCTTCCAGCACTGTTTTAGAATAATATTTAATGTTTAAGAGTCCTTCCCTAATAGGCAAATGTAAGGGGAGTGAATAACGAGGTGAGTCCATTTGGGGGGCTCCTGTGAGCATATTTACAACCAAGGATAAAGGAAAAAACTCCTTTTTATTCCTCTGTACATCCAGAGAATCTGGAGGGAGAGTTGGTTTGATTCCCTGGCTTCCCTAACTGCTTACCCAGCACATGTTCCATAATAAAGATGTTTCATAACTCACAGCTGTTGATTTGTTTCATCAGAAATGTTTCCTTTTTTTTTAATGGGTCCTTGCTTTAAAATAAATAATTTCCTAATGGTTTTAAAGATTTTCAATAGGCTAAATATAATTTTAATAATCAAAGAGTTTACTGTTCTGAAAATCCCTATGGCCATTGGAGGAAGCTTGAAATGGGGCATCTCCCTGATTTATTTTTGCATTGATACATTATTATGTTAATAATTATTATTATTGCTGTTATTATTATGTCAAAATGCTATAAATTGAATTCCCATATTTTGCTTTTCATAGGCCTTGGAATCATAGAATGATAAAGGTTGGAAAAGACCTTTAAGATCATCAAATCCAAGCTTTTTGAAAGGCTTGAGGTAAACAAGCCACACCTCTGGGTAGGCAGAATTTGACCAAACCTTTTGTTAAAGGTAACAACCATCTGAGGCCAGGAGCTGGTTTGGTTTGGAGTGAGTTTAAGAGAGGAATTATCTCCTGGAACAATTCATTTGGGATCCACCAGCATTATTTGCTTTACAAAGAGATTCTGACTCCATCAACATAGTTTTTCTTACAGAATATATTTTAAAATTTGAAAGCGTTTCTAATCCAAGAGGAAGGCAGGAAATTACTGTGCTCTCTGCCTTCACTTTGTATCATATTTTTAGCACTTCTGCTTGATCACTGCAACACAAATAATTTCATTTTGGGCTACTCAGAGCACAAAGAAATGTAATTGTCTTGACTGCAGAACTCACACAACTTCAGCAGTGCCAGAAATGCTTCATTGTTCTGGAGATACATGAGGAAGACGTCTTGGAAATGAATTAAATATCACCTCAGAGATGGAAAGTGTCTAAAAAGGCTTTGCTGGCTGAGCCAGCAGGGATGGGCTGGGGACATCAGCAGGAGTTGAAATGTGCTGGTTGAATTTTGTGCTGGAGTAACTGGTTTTGGAATTTGGCTTTAGCAGTTTTGGTGGTGGAAGGAGGAAATTCTGGAATAGCAGGGCAACACCTGCCCAGGGTTAGGGGTTGTATTTTCTTTGAGGAACTGTATTTTAGGAGCTGTAATTTCTCTGCTATGAGATGCATTAGGATTTGTGTTTGGTCCAAGCTGAGTAATAGGGAGAATGAGGGAATTTTTACAGCTCAAGAAGAACAGTTCTGCATTGGCATTGAGTAAATATAAGTGTGGAAAATAAAAGGAAAAGCACAGGATGCAGCAAATGGAAAAAAGGGAAGGAAGGGTGAAGTGGAAGAGGTTATTAGAGATTTTCTTGTTGTCTGGCCTTTTTGTTACAAGAAGACAAATCATTCCATCCTTTGGCCTCCATGATTTTTAACACCCCAGCAAAGACAGGTGAATGCCTGAAGGGATTCAGAGTGAGCTCAACTGACTTCAACTTACAGGTCCTGGGAAGAAATAATTTGTGTGTTATTAAAGGACCTGCTGCAGGTTTTTAGCAGGGGCTCCCCTGGGTCCTGCAGGGAAGGATGTGGGGTCTCCCCTTTTTGTGGTCCTGGCTCTGTTCTTACAACTTGGTTCTCTGATGTCCCACCCCAGCTGAGATGTGGAATTTTTCCTACCAGGAATCCCTAAAATGTGATTTTTTTTCTTTTAACTTCAGGTTGTGAAAGGCCTGACCTATTTATGGAGTCTGAAGATTTTACACAGAGGTGAGTAGCAGATGTTTTCTGTTTTCCAATGAAATTTTAACACCACTTTCTACAAAGACATTTGTCCAAGCAAACATCTGCTTTGAGTCCAGTGTGGTAAGGCAGAATGAATCTTCCTCATTAACCTTGCACACTTTCTTGTAAAATATTTTTATTGCTCTTTTATTGCCCTTCCTCCTCCCCTGAAAAGAAAAGGGCTGAAGAGAGAAATGGATTTTACAGGGATTTAGCAGCTTAGGGTTGCAAACAGGTGCCCAGTGGAAAAATCAGCATGGAAATGAGATGTTTGACTGGTATTGGAAATAGAAAATAGGCAATGAATTTTCTTTGGTGCTTCAGAAATCTCAGGGGGCAGCCACAAGTGTTGCTGGAGGCTCATATCTCTAAAATCATGGCCCCCACCGTGGTCAGGGACAGTTAAAGGCTTTAAACCTGCTTGGACAGAAGCCATTTTTGGGTTTTGCTGTTTATTCTCTTTCCTGCAGCTAATTTGGGGAGATTTTTTAAACTTTTAATTTCCTTCTTGTTTTTTTTCCTGTTACATTTTGTTTAAAATACGTCTGTTTGGAAAAATTAATTCAGATACGCTAAAACTTTAAAAAACAATGTGGAAAATGCTGTTCAAAAAACGGAAAAGCCCCTTCCCTCTACACCATCCTCCTGAAAAAAGGAGAAAATAAAAGGAGAAACTCATTACATTTTTAATGTTTCTGAAGTGTCTGGAAGTAGCTGCTCTGGTTCCTGCTGTAATTCCCCCATCTGCTCCCTCATCCCAGCAGCACAGCTGGGGGGTGCAGTAACCCAGGTCACTCCTGAGGGAAAGAGGAATCAGGAGAGACGTGGGGAATGTTAAATTCCAAGCCAGAGAGGTGAGACCATTTCCTGTGGGATGACTCCTGCTTTTGGAGGGGCTGGGAAGTCGAGGTGAGGCCCTGGTGAGGTGAAGAGCCGTGGCTGGGTCAGTGCCAAATCCTGGGATGGGCTGGCTGGGAAGGGACCTTAAATCCCATCTCATCCCATTCCATGGGCAGGGACACCTTCCCCTATTCCAGGCTTCTCCAGACCCTGTCCAGCCTGGCCTTGGACACTTGCAGGGATCCAGGGGCAGGCCACAGCTTCTCTGGGAATTCTGTCCCACCCTCCCAGGGCCCGGACATCAGCTCCAGCTCCTCCTCAGCCCCACACGTCTCCATCCCAAGGAGGTGTTTTTAAAACACTGGGAGCCATGGGCTGTCCTGGGTGGGGCAAAGAGGGAGGTGGCCAAAAGAACAAGCAGAGGTCAAGTAAGGACCTGGATTTTATGGAATCACAGAATCATTAAGGCTGGAAAAGCCCTCTGAGACCATTGAGTCCAACCATTCCCCAGCTCTGCCAAGGGACACTGACCATGTCCCGAGCTGCCACATCCACAGGGTATTAAATCCCTCCAGGGATGGAGACTCCTGTGCCAGGGCTGGACAACCTTTTCCTGTGAGGAAATCTCTCCTAATTCCCAACTTGACCCTCCCCTGGCACAATTTGAGGCTATTCCCCATCACCCTCTGTCCCCCAGGTTGAAGAGCTGCCCCTGGATTTGGCCCTGGGCTGAATGAAAAGAACAGAAATAACCCAGAGCCCACGAGCAGCTCAGAGCAGGCACAGATTGCTGAGGTGGCATCATCCCTGTGATGGTTTAAACAGCTCACCTGCACTCCTGAGTGCTGCCAGATGCAGGGATTTATCAGCTCCATCTCCTCCCAGCGAGAGGAGGAACAGTCTGATGCTGGAGCTGCCACAGGAATTGTTAGAATAAATAGAAAAGGCAGCAGGAACATCCGTGGCTGGGTATGGCTCTGAATAGGCTACACAGTCATTGCCACAACACCCAAACACTTTTTGTAACACCCAAAAAAGAGAAAATATTTGAAATTTTAAATATTTTTTAAAAATTTTTCTGGCCGCCTTGTGATTGTGATTTGGAGAGAGCATTGTGGAGCATAAATACTGTAACGTTTTCTTGTTCTGTTGCTGTACGTTTGGAACCTGGTTCAGATTTTTGCTGTGCCAGTAGAGCAAAATCTCCCCTTCTGCTTGGGTTTCCTTGCCTTGATTGAGGAGCAGCTCTGGGGTTTTGATGAATGGTGTTTGGTCCTTGCTGTGGTCTGAAGAAAAGCTCAGAAACTGATTTTTCATCACACTTCTGGTTTTTCTGGCCTTGCTCTGTTGCTGGATTGAGCTGGGTGAGAGCAGCACTGCAGAATGCCATGGAGGGGACTGTGAGCATTCCAGGTTCAGCAGCTTCCCCAAGGATTGGTTTTCAGTATTTTACCCATTTTTAGGATACTGAAAATGTGTATTTCTGTATCTTCAGAGCAGGGACAGAGGGATGGAATGGCAGGCAGGTGATTATTTCTCCAGGTGATGTCCTTCAGCTCTTTGATGCTCAGAGGTAAAGGAAGGAATTTTGAGCCCTGACTTCCCTGCTGTCTCACCCAGGGCAGAGCAGGGGATGGTGGAGAGCCAGGAATTTCCAGGGAAGGGGTGAAGCAGTCCCAGGGCAGAGCTGTGTGCCTGGAGCGGGGATTAAAGCAAAGGAAACAAACAATGAGCAAGTCTTTTATTGCAGATCAGACATCTCAGCAAATATTACAGCTTAACTTCAAAACAAACCTCGCAACTAATGAGGTGATAGCCGTGCATATTAATAAACCCCGAGCTGGAGTCGCAGCCATCACACCCACATCAAACATAAACATAAGATTAACACCTCCACCACTTCTTTGGAAGATGTGAGAATGTCCCAATGATAAGTGTGCTCTTTTCCCCAGAGGATTAGAAGTAGAAATGGAAGGGTAATGAGAAATTAACTTAGATTTAAAACAGAATTAGCAATTAAACAAGTCTAATCATGTACAAAGTCAAAGTTTGTATAAAGACAAACCAAAATCTGTTAAGTTCAAGAATAAGTATGGACCGTGTGCATTTTATCTGGTGTGTTTTCTTTTGTTCACACCTGCTTATTAAAGGAAGTGCAGGAAATAAATGTTACCCACTTGTGTTTAATTGTACTGAGCTGGATTGGTGTGCTGGGCTCTCTGAGTACTGGGGGTATTTTTATATATTACATATATATCTATATTTATTTCACGGTTTGGGCACCCCAGTTCCTGGTTAGGTTTTAGATTGGTGCCAGAGTTGTGGAAGTGTTGCTGGTTTGAAATGTGGGAGAGTGGAGGATGTGGAGCTCTAGTGCACTGTGGGTTGCTCTGTGGTAGGAGGAGGTTTGTGCATCACTCAGACCATGCCCTTTTCCCCCAGGGTATTAGAAAGCCAGGGATATTCCACTCCTCCTTGTTCTGGATCAGCTGGGGAGCGCTGTTTGGGAGGGACAGGCACTGGATGAGAGCTCCCATCTTCTCACCAGCGATTGTTCAATGAGGATTTCACCAGAGATGTCCAGAGCAGCTTATTTGACTGCCCCCCCTCCTATTTTATCTCTGTGGGAAATAATCAGCGTTAGGGCCGCCTGTAATGAAGCACAGGCACAAATCCAGGGGGGTGGATGTGGATGTATCAACCTGGGATAGTGGAAGGTGTCCCTGCCATGGCAGGCAGGAACAGGATGAGCTTTAAGGTCCCTTCCCACCCAACCCATCCCAGGATTTTGTATTTCCATACATTTATTTATGTCTATATGCATAGCTAAACACACGCTTGCCCACTCATGCACCACTTAAGGCTTATATAAAAAAAAGTAATCTTGGCCTCTGCCAAACCACTCTGCTGCCTTCCTTGAACCCGGCCTGTTGCTGTTTGCTGTTTTTAAAAAACAGGAGAAGTCAAGAGACAGCTTTTAAAGAATCTCAGGGCTTTTTTTTTTTTTTTCTCTCCCTCACACAATCATGAATCTGTTTGCTTTTCAATGCCACAAACGAGTGAAATGTTTGGTGTTCAAAAAGCTGAACCTGTGACGGTTCTATTTACTGGTAAGTAAGAGCTTGGAGGTCCCGTTTATTTGCAGAGAGGTGAAACTACTCAGGCAGCTCCATCACGAGGAGAACTTGTTCATCCTCCATAATGATGCTTCATAGAAATCATTTGTATTAAGCAAGCCCTGGTAATGGGAGCATAATGACCCCTTTTGGCTCTTGTTTAAATTCTTTCACTTCTAAACACTAATATTAATCACAAGCAGATGGTGCAGAACATTATTTATGCACATCCATTTCCCGAACCCAAAAAATATTTAACCCATTAACTGAAGTGGGTTATGAAACCAACAGGCTAATTTGCTGATGGGCTGATTCCTCTCCCTGCTTTCAGTATGAGGTATTTTGTGCAGGGCTGTCACTTCCTTTTCGTTTTGAGGAAATGAACACAACCACTGGAATGCATAGCAAATATTTGATTCAATTCCCTGATTTTGTGGTGCTGTTTAATTCTTGGATTTGCTCTTACAGAGTTTGTTTGGTTGCCCCTTGCTCTGTAGGGTCCCCGACCTCCCCTACCCATCCTTAATGGGCCAGTTCCTCAGTCCTTTCTTCCTTTTAGGATTTTCTCTTTTTTTCATCTTTGTTTGTGGAAGGATTTCGGGATCAAGCAACGCTTAATGAATGACAGATGGTTTTTAAATTATATCAACTTAGTGCCACCTCCCACCTGGCAGAGGGGAAGGGGAGGTGGGGCCTTGGCTCTTCCTGGGTGGGAGCTGGGCAGTCCTGCTGGGACAGGGCACTGACATGAGGTGGTTTCCTCTGTGGGTGGTGTTGAGGGAACGAGGATGTGTGAGCTGCTCTTGGAGAGCACAGAATCCTGGAATGGTTTATGTTGGAAGGGCTCAACTCATCCAGTGCCACCTTTGCCATGGGCAGGGACGCCTCCCAGTATCCCAGGGTGCTCCAACCTGGCCTTGGACACTTCCAGGGATTCAGGGGCAGCCACAGCTTCTCTGGGAATTCCAGCCCAGCCCCTCCCACCCTGCCAGGGAACAATTCCTTCTCAATATCCCATCTCTCCCTGTCCTCTGGCAGCAGGAAGCCATTCCCTGTGTCCTGCCTCTCCACCTTGTCCATTTGGTTGCTGATTATTTTTGTTGCAACTAAATAATACAGCTTGGATTTAGCAAAGTCACTCAGCTCCAGAGGAGACAAAACTCCATCAAAAGTGCAGCACATGGATTGAATTCCTAAAGATGGAGATCAGGATGCACAAACTGAGACTCTGGATGCTCAGGACTGGGGTTTTTTTGGGGGGAAATTACAGAATGTACCAGCAGTGTTGATACCTCACTTCAGAAATACTGATCCACTTGGGGTCTATAAGGAACTATTGAATGCTCCCATTTTTAATCTGGATTTTTAGCTCAAATGTAGGCGAGCATTTAATCAGCTTCTTAATTGAGGTTATACATTTCTACGTTGCAGAGACAAATTAAGGCAGCCACTGTGGTACCAGGAAACAGCTGCTAAACCAAGGCAAACCTAATGATAAACAAAATTAGCTTCTTTTCTAGTTGGGTTTCATCCATCTGCCCCCAACCGGTGCTCACTTTTAAAGGAGGCACAGATTCAAGCTATTGCTTTTAATCCATTTTGACAGAAGAAAGCAGTGATTAGGCAAAGCCACTGTGCTCTAATCTCCTTGTGTTTAAGCCAGGCCATAACGTGCACATTCTGCCTTCCCACTGGCATCCCTGGAACAGCAAAGATGCTCAATGTTTCCTGCGCTAAAGCCAGGCTGGATGTTCTGCACTTCATTCCCACGTTGATTTTACAGCAATGCACCAACTTCCTTTGGCATCAGGGGGAGGCAGCATTAGGATATTTGCACTGCTGGGCTGGTTTTGGGATGGACATTGATGGTTTATTTGCTGGGATGGGGTTGGTTGATCATTTTAGGGCTTTGCTGGTAGTTCACCTCTGCAGAAGCCCTAAAACATGGATGTGGAGCCAGAAGCTCTGAGGAGCAGTGCGCAGAGCAGAGCTGCAGGATTAATCCCTGTCCAAATGCGGTGCTTCCATCTATCCCTATGGAATTCCATCTTTTTTTTCAGGCTGATTTTCCAGGTTGTTAAAATCCCCTGTGAGTTCTATTCCTGTCCATCAGTGCACTTCGTGTCTCTTCCAGGTCGGTGTCACCTGCAGGTTTAATAATGTGGATTATTGGTATTGCATAGTCATCTGTGTAAAACCAAATCATATCTGTATGGAGAGGGTGTATTTTTTATTTATATACATATATGGAGTGTTATCTGTGCTGCTGTCTTACAAACCATTGCATTTGAAATAGATTTTTGTAATGTTTCCTATCAAAACCTACCATGCCAACATTCATAAAGCTCCCTGGATATTTGGGGTTGTCCTGTGCAGGGCCGGGAGCTGGATTTTGATGTGAGTCCCTTCCAATGGAGGATATTCTGTGTTTCTGTATCTCTGGTGTACATATTATCCAGGATAATATGGATAATCCATTTTTTTCCCCCCAAACAGATGTGAAGCCGTCCAATATGCTGGTGAACACCCGGGGCCAGGTGAAGCTCTGTGACTTTGGGGTCAGCACCCAGGTAATTCCCCCTTTGCATCTCTCCCCATTCCCTTTCCAGTGTCAAAATCACCTGGCAGCCCCACAGCCAACCCCTCTCTGCTGGGACAGCCCTATTCATTTTTAATCTCCGGGCGACTTTTCCTTCATCTGAATATGATTGTTCATTGTTTAATGACAGTAAAAACTGCTGATATTGTAATTACTACTTACGAATAGCAAACTTCATTGATATGCAGCTTTGATCTGGGAGCGTTTGGGCCAGACAAAAGGGAGGGCAGAGCATGAGACGTGTCTGGGGAGCCCAACTGGCCCACAATAAAAATTAATATTGGGAGCAACAATAGTGGTGGGCTCTGACAATGTGCAGCACAAATTTTAATTAATTTCCATTTTGGGCCTCCCTGGAGAACTTCTCTGCTAGTGACCCATGAGCTCGCTGTGCTGTTGATTTGAATTTCAGCACCTTTTCCTCTCAGCCAAACACGAGGCCCAAAGAGAAGGTCAGCCTTGTATTATGGGCTGTCAGGGGCTGTTGTCCCTCCAGCGTATTTAGTGCTCCCCGCATTCAGAGGATGAATTGGGGCTTTATTCACATCTTGAGCCAGCTGACTGAAAAATGAGTGTGCTCAATCCTACTTCCTTCCAATTGACTTTTTATATCAGACTAGTTTGGGGTACTAAAGCGAGAAGCATCCTGTTTAACACAATTGTTTAAGGTTATCTGCCATAAACTGTAATGCAGTGCTTGTTTAAATTGGAATCCTCGTTCCCAACCCAGGCGAGATTTAATCATTTTTAACGCCTTGGCAGATAAATTTGTTCCCTTTTTACATAATTTTTAGTTGATTTATAGGAATGATGATTGTAGGTTAAATGAGGAATAATTGCCCATTTTATTTCCACATTATCTTTATATTGTTCTAACAGACTGTTTTGTCTGATAGCTGGTGAATTCCATAGCCAAGACGTATGTTGGAACAAATGCTTATATGGCGGTAAGTGGATTTATGCAGGAACAACACTGAAATGGAACTATTTGTCCTCACTCCTGTTCTGTCTGGTGCAGGATCTGTCCTAAATCAATCCTCAAGCTCCATCTCTTCCCATTCTCTGTGTCTTCATTCTGTGGGACAACTCCACTTCTTGCTGAGAGGAAAGAGTAATATTGGAAAAGTGAGGGATTTTTATGTATTTTTAGTTGTTTTTGCTGCCGTGTGACAACTGGGAACAAAGAGAGCCAGTTGGACATTCAGAAAAAACAGTTTTTCACTCATAGCTTGTAGCTCTTTGCAGATCAGTGACAGCTCCCAGACTCTCCACAGTTTGGGAATGCTAGAGTTTCGGGAAGCAATTAAACCTGTGCAGAGGCTGATGGGCATTCCTTCCTAAACACCCTGTGGGGGTGTTTCCCATGGAAATCCAAAGCTAAAAGCATTGGGATTGATAATATCAGGGCATTAAATTGCAAGTTTTTTAGTTCATGATGTAGGAAGTCATGAGTACTTCCACTTTTCTATACAAATTTTGGTCAGTCTTTGTTAACATGAGACTGCTTTTGTCCTGTTTCTGTACCTTAAAGCTTGAATTCCCATATTTCTTTAGATCCCATTGGCACATTGCTAAGGATGCATCGTTTGGGGCAAGGTTTGGGTGCAGAGCTGCCAAGGGGCCTGCGCTGCTCCTGTCACCGAGGCCTCCACGGTGCCAAGAGCCAGCCTGAGAGGGAACTGCACAAATCAGGGTGGATTTTCCATCAGATCCATCAGATCAAATCTCCACCAAATGGAGATTTGCAGTTCTCCATTTCACACTTGAAAACTTCACTGCCTCAGTTTAAAGCAGTTTATGAGCCCCTCTTATTTTTGACCATTGAAGTTCGTCAAGCAAGCTACTTCTAATATTAACTATGAGAAGTGTTCTTCTCGTTTCAAATAAAAATATAAACAGCACAAAGCGCTCGATGCTCTTGTTTTTCAAACCTCAGGAAAAGGGAGAGAGAAATCCATGACCTTTAATCGCTTTCAGGTATTTTTTTCTGACTTTCTTCTCAGAAGAAAGCGGTGCTGGGTGCCCATTTATTTGCTAAGTGCTTTTCCACTCAAGGTGTTACTCATTGTGTGGCTTCTGAAAGGCTCCTGTCACCATCCTAGAAAGACTTGGGCTGTCCTGTGTCATCAGAATACTCTGCAGAAAAATGGGGTTTTTTAAAAAAAAATATATATAAAAAAAGAGCTGGAATACTGAGATCCAGACAAAGAAACAGCTTCAAATTAATCAACTTTTCCAACTCAGCTGTTACTTCAAACTGGTCTTAAGCAGGGCTGAGAATTAAATTGTATTATGCTTTTAGTGCCCAAACCAAGATTACAGTTCTCTTTCCCAGGTGTACATTAAGTAAATTGCTTTTTTTGCCTTCTTGTTTCTGGATGACTGTGATGCCTCCATCTTTTAATTGTGAGAGAGAAGTGTAAGCTCAAATGTGCCCAATCTGATTTTCTGTGTTAAAATTGTTTTGCTTCTTGATTGAGTCGTTTGTTGTCATCAGGTTTCTAGGCAAGTCCTCAAAAAATAATGAAGGTCATAAGCTTTGGTTCACCCACTTGGCAGACTGTCAGGGAATTTGAAACTGTTTAAAAAATTGAGGTTTTCTTTGAAGGAATTAAAAAAAAAAAAAGCTTTTTGATTGAGAAATTAAAATTTCCAACCAAAATAAATTTTCTGTAAAATCATTTCATCAGCACTTTATATAGGAAAAAAAAAAAAAGGATGAAAAAATAGTCAGATGTAGACATTTTTAAGAGAAAATACTTTGGGCTGTGTATTTAGAGTGATCCATGTGTTGCCCCCTTTACTTGATGCATCTGTTATTCCTATTTCCCTCTTCTTTTCCATACTTTTAAATTCATCTTTTGTTTAAAAACCTCATTTATTTGCCCTTATCTTTTGTGAAGCCATAATTCCGCAGCGGAAGTTGATGTTTAAGGCTGCAACTTCAGGAATAAGCAATTCAGTATTCCTCAAAGTGAATTTTAAACCTGATTTGGTGGCTCGGGAAGGGTCTAAAAACTTGGGTGGGTGTTACCACCTTGCTTGGCCCAGGGTAGCACATCCCATATGGTGTTATGATTTTATTTTTGGCTGCACATTTACATCTTTGTGAGGATATTTGTCAGTATAAAAGGAGTGGTTAAAAATCACATGATGCTGTTGCAGACATTTCTAAGATATGCTGAGCTAGGCTAATTATACTCAATGAATATTTTTTTTTTTTTTTAAGTAAAATAAGATTTTTGGATCACTAACAAATGAGATTTGGTCAAAGAGCTTGAAGTTGTGAGTGGTTTTTTGGACTGTGACAGTTTGGGAAGGTTGTTTTTAGAGGGACTGTGGGCAGCACTGTGGTTTTTATTTAACGCTCACGCTGCGATAAAAGCTCCTGACCTGGGATTAGCAGCACAGAGTAAACATCCAAAACCACATTGGGCTGGCACTAATTTGGGAGTTTGTTTTCTAACAAAGGTCTCTGGATTATTAAAGACTGAAAACACAGCCTGTGCTTTGTAGGTGGCTGGGCCAGACAGGTGCATTAACAGCACAGTGGGGAGAGGAGTCTCAGGGAGCCTTTTATTGTTGCATTTCATGCTGTACTTGACCTTGGAAATGCTTAAATTGTAGCTTTCAAGTAAAAACCAGCAGATATATTTTACAGCACTCCATTTCATGAGGCATTAAACCTGCTATTAATAGTTTGGAGCGAGGGCTTTTTTTTTTTTCCTACAGGTCAAAACCCCAAAATTAAGAAGTATATAAAATAAAATTGATGCTGTGTGGCTTTGGTCATTCTTTTGGCTTCAGTAACTTTGCTTTTTAAGCTGTAGTTACTCCCCAACCACTGGACTCCACACAGGGAATCTCTTCCTTGCTGTGCTTCCTGGGTTTGGGGAGGGATGTGGGAACCATTGGATTCTCTCAGCTTGACCTTGTGCTTCGCTTTCATGCACGAGCCCTTGGCTTTTTCCTTGGATTAAACAACCCAAATGCAAATCCAAGGCCAGCCTTGCAAGGTGCAGGGATACAGATTTTCCTGAAGAGAGGATTTGCTCTCAGCCAGGTTTTCTGGGGAGCTTTAAAACATCTTGGTCCTGAGGGGCATCGCCAGTCTCTGCTCTGGGATCAGCGACAGACCCCAGGGAACAGCTGGAGCTGGGCCAGGGGAGGTTTTGGTTGGATTTTAGGAAAAGATTCTTCCCCCAGAGGGTGGCTGGGCACTGAATGGGCTCCCCAGGGAATGGGCACAGCCCCAAGAGCTTCAGGAGTGTTTGGCCAACACTCACAGGTGCAGGATGGGATTTGGGGACATCTGTGTGGGGCCAGAGCTGGACTTTGATCCTTGCAGATCCCTCCAAACACAGCTCATTCTGTGTTTCTGTGATTTTTCCTGTTCCTTGCCCTGGAGCAGCTTTTGTGCAGCATCCCTATCTGTGTGCAAGGCTCAGGAGGTTTTTTCTCTCTCTCTCTTCACAGCCTGAGCGGATTTCAGGAGAGCAGTATGGGATTCACTCGGATGTTTGGAGCCTGGGGATTTCCTTCATGGAGGTATGCAGAGAGCTCTCACCTTCACATGCACGTTGCAAGACTCAAATTAACCCTTAACATCAAAATAACATCAATATACTTTAATTTAACCTTTGTTTATTCTTTAAATTCCCTGTATATCCATCTGCTTTTACCTAGTGCAAATTCTGGCTGTATTTAGAATGGGTTTGTCCATTTGAGGTCTTAAATAAAACTCCATATTTGAGTAGGAAGTAGGTGTGAGCACCTCAGGGACTGAAAATGATGCTATTTTTGGACTGCATCTTCCCATGCCAGGCCTGAGTGGGTGATTATTGGGGTTAGAACAGCAGATTTGAGGTTGGAGCTGCTTAATGGCCTTGCAAAATCTTGGCAGAAATATTTTGCTCTGTGGTTGTAGCCTCTACCCTCTTTGATTAAATAAAGTGTTTGGATTTAAGTGTTCACGGGGGCTTTTAGGAGAGATTTCTCACAAGCAGAGATTGCAGCAGGAGAAAATCTATGAAAATGAAGCTTCTCAAAGAGAATGTGGCTAGAAATTGTGTGGTTAGTGAGTTGGAAAGGGATGATCTTTAAGGTCCCCCTCCAGTCCAGCCAGTGTGGGATTCTAAATGCAGCCATCCAGGAGCAGCAGCCACAGTTGCTGCAGTTTTGGGCAGAATAAGGTCAGTTTTATTCAGGAAAAGGGGTTTCTTTTCAGCTTAAGGCTCATAGGTGTTTTAAAAACATAAATTTTTGTAAAAACAGATGATTCTTGGCAGGAAAGTTAACCTAGAGAGCTGAAGGTGAGGAGGAAGGCCTGTGTTAGGATCATGTCTTGACCAGGAAAATCAGATCTGGTGTGATCTGGGCTGGGGGAAGGGACCAGTGGCTCTGGACTGGTGGTGGCAGAGGGATGTGGTCACACAGCTCCTCCACACTACCCTGGGCTGGCCACAAACCCTGAAACAACAGCTCCTAGGGGAGTTTTCAACCTAAGGACAGTCCCAGGAAGGAAATTCCCCTCATTTTGTCCTCTAAGAACTTTCACTCAAACCTTGGATGACTTGCACCATCTTTCCTGCACGGCCTGACAAAGGCACGATGTGATTAACCAAAATTCTGTGCTTCTTTCTCTCTTTCTCTCTCTTTTCCTCTCTCCCTCTCTTTTCCTCTCTCTCTTTTCCTCTCTCTCTTTTCCTCTCTCTCTTTTCCTCTCTCTTCTTTCCTCTCTCTCTTTTCCTCTCTCTCTTTTCCTCTCTCTCTTTTCCTCTCTCTCTTTTCCTCTCTCTCTTTTCCTCTCTCTCTTTTCCTCTCTCTCTTTTCCTCTCTCTCTTTTCCTCTCTCTCTTTTCCTCTCTCTCTTTTCCTCTCTCTCTTTTCCTCTCTCTCTTTTCCTCTCTCTCTTTTCCTCTCTCTCTTTTCCTCTCTCTCTTTTCCTCTCTCTCTTTTCCTCTCTCTCTTTTCCTCTCTCTCTTTTCCTCTCTCTCTTTTCCTCTCTCTCTTTTCCTCTCTCTCTTTTCCTCTCTCTCTTTTCCTCTCTCTCTTTTCCTCTCTCTCTTTTCCTCTCTCTCTTTTCCTCTCTCTCTTTTCCTCTCTCTCTTTTCCTCTCTCTCTTTTCCTCTCTCTCTTTTCCTCTCTCTCTTTTCCTCTCTCTCTTTTCCTCTCTCTCTTTTCCTCTCTCTCTTTTCCTCTCTCTCTTTTCCTCTCTCTCTTTTCCTCTCTCTCTTTTCCTCTCTCTCTTTTCCTCTCTCTCTTTTCCTCTCTCTCTTTTCCTCTCTTTCTTTCTCTCTTTCTCTCTCTTTTCCTCTCTCCCTCTCTTTTCCTCTCCCTTTCTCTCTCCCTTTCTCTCTCCCTTTCTCTCTCCCTTTCTCTCTCCCTTTCTCTCTCCCTTTCTCTCTCCCTTTCTCTCTCCCTTTCTCTCTCCCTTTCTCTCTCCCTTTCTCTCTCCCTTTCTCTCTCCCTTTCTCTTCTTCATTAAGGTGAAGCTGGGTGTGCCTTTAGGTGAACTGCAGCCAGTATTTTTTGCAGAAGATGAGGTACAAGTTAAGCACTCTCCATGCTGGCCCTCTGCATCTTGGCAGATTTCATATTCTGTAGCCCCAAAATGAACCATTTTTACATTTTCACACAACAAATTCCTTGCTGAAGCCTTTTTAGACAAAGTAAAATTGGTAAATGCTGAATCACTGCTTCCAAATGCGATAAATCAGTGTCACCAGAGCCAGCTGTGAGTGGCAGGGATGACACACTTCAACATGTCACGTGTCAGGGAGGGCTCTTCATTTGTTTTAGTGCACATTGGAATGGTTTGTGATGCTGGAGAGCCCTCACGCAGCATTTTGGGAGAGATACAGACCATGTTCATACGCTCTGGAAATAATTCTAGCCAAGAAAGGGCTGAAATTCTGTTCCAGGAAGGCTTGACTGTGGTGTTAAAAAGAGTGATATAAATACAGGACTTCCTAAATAAAGCATTTCCCAGTTCCTTTGCTGAATTAAAAGCTGTTCTCCAGCAGTTCAGTGATCCACCAATGCCCCAAGATATTTTGGGTTTGTTTTAGGGCTGTTAGTGGATGACTTGACAGGCCATCAGTTCCATTTGCAGGGCGAATTTTATTAGGAAAACTCCTTTCATTTGCATTTCCTCCTCTCTTTGACACCTTCCCAACTTTTTTCCTCCCTCTCTCTCCCTCTTTCCGCGGATGTCCCCTGAACCAGATGTGCAGGAACCAATTTGGGGCCGTGTGCTTTGTTAATTGGTTTGTCAGCTGCTCCTGCGAGACCTCTCCCCACCACGGGCAGGGCTTTATTGAAGTGCTCTGAGTGATGTGTTAAATGATGAAAGCAAGGACAGGGGCTTAGAAAAATGCCTCCAAAAAGGTGAAGAAGGTGCTCCAAGAGCCGCACAAGGTCAGTGTCATTAAAGTAACACCGTATTGACATGGGGATTGGGAGCACAGACACCTGGGCTCTGCCTGCTGCAGCTGTTAAAAAGGGAAGCTGATGTTTGCTGTAGGATTTTAAAATCATCTCCACTCAGTAGGGTCACACTCCAGCCCTACACCTCGGTGCCAGCACAGTGGCACCATGTTAATTTAAAAGAAATATCTTGTGGGATCGAGCCAGCAAGGGCTGTGCTGGCGGGTGAGAATATAAAATTGTCAGGAAATCTTCTCATTTTCCTTAATGCTCTTCTGAGCTGTTCAAAAGTCTGGAATTTCTTTGCTGCAAAGCTATGTGTGATGAGAAATGGAAGTGTTATTTGGGAGGTTAAGGAAACTGCCCCAAAAACTTGCCAAGAGAGAGTGAAAAGTCTGGGATGGGAGTCCTGCCTAAGCTTTGAGAAATTCATGTTCCCTTTGAGGCAAGAGGGGTCTGAGGGTGCTCAGTCCTCCTTTCAGACATATAAAAGATAAATTAATAATTAAAATAAAATAAGATATGCAGCTGTATCATCGTCATTATTATTATCATCATTATTATAATAATTTTTGTTATTTCATTTTTTTAAGTTTGCCTTTCTTCCTTCAAGATTTTTTGAAGGGAATGGAATTTAATCCATAACCTGGGAAAACTGTTTAAAAGTGTTTCATCACAAATAGTTTGTGTGTTTCCATGAGGTTTTCCCGTGTTTTATTTAAGTGCTCTTGGGTTGACAAAGCAAGTTCAATTTAAACCAATGACATTGCTGTCACTACACTGCACACTGTGTCAGCATTTTCATTTCTAAAAGCTGTTTTTCAAGGGTTTATAACTCAGTCATAAAACACAACCAGGCTGCCTGAGCTGGGGCTGAGTTTGTGTGAGCTCTGGAACCCATTCCCTCTCTCCAAGAGCCGTGTCCTGCACAGGAGGAGAAATTAAATTGCCCAATATTTCTTGTTACTCTCCAATATGACTCTGATCCCACCTTCTCGTGGCTGTTATCCACAAGTGAACTCTAAAACATCCAAGGGAGGATAAAATACATCTGGTTGGTTTTTAATAGCAGCATCGAGGCTGTGTTGGATGAGTTTGGAGCAACCTGGGATAGTGGAAGGTTCCCAGCCTGTGGGAAATGAACTTTAAGGTCCCTCCCAAGCCACCTCATCCCAGGATTCTGTGATGTCCTTACCGGGGCTCATTGTATCTCCAGATAGAATTGGTGTAGTGATAAAATGCAGGAAGTGAAAGCAATTTGCTAATGCCCAAAAACCAAGTAAATTTTGGAAGTAGAAGCTCATGTGCTTGGCTTTTTGCTCCTCCTTGTGTGTCGCATCCTGGTCTCTGCTTTCCACTGTCCACTGATTTCCTGTTTTCCAGACCTCCTTTGAAATGTAGATTTTCTTGCAGAGATTATCCCTGTTGTCTCCCCCAGGGAAAAAGAGTTTGTGTGTCAGTTTTAATATTAATTTCATATTAGTTCTTAAAACTGCCAGACTGAGAATTTTTATGCTTTTGTTACCAGAGTTCTGACAAACTGTGGCTTTGTAAGAGCTTTCGAGGGGTTTTAGCAAGCTCTTAAGAAGTCATCAGGCGTTTTTAGGGGTTGTGTGCATTCCCACACACAGGAAAACCAGGAATTACCCTCGTTACTTCAGGCAAATCTGAGCCCTGCTTGCACTGTCAGAGTGGTGGAGCTCAGACTCCATCCCACTCGGGCTGGGAGCACAGAGGGAGCTGGAGAAGAGCTCCCTCAGCCCACAAAGAGTAGGAGGGAGATGCTTGAAGAGGGTGCTCCAAGAAAAGCGGCTCTGCTTGGAGATGGTTCTCTAAAGGCACTTCAGTCTTGAGGGTGTTTAACTGCACAACGCTGGCGTCGGGCCCCGAGCAGCGCCTGGTCAAGGAGGGGAGGTTTCAAATCTCCTCCTGAGGAGTCTAAAATGTGGGATCAGTTACATCTCATCCACTTGGAAGCGCTGATGGTTCAAGGCCAGGACTGTGAGCTGATCTGAGGGAAATTCAGCAGGATTTCACTGATCCCTGCAGGTGCTCTTGGATCAGGTCATCCCCTTATCTCAACCAAGGGTGCAGATGTGGTGCTTAAGGGATGGTGTTCAGTGGTGCTCATGGTTGGGCTTGATGCTCTTAAAGACCTTTTCCAGCATAAAGGATTCTGTGATTAGAGGTGGTGGAGGAAGAATCTGGAACCCAGATCTTGGTGGTACAGCCTCATTTTTGTAGTGGTCTGGAAGAAACAGCCTCAAGTTATATCAGTGGAGGAAAAATACCACTTTTCCTTTAGGATTAAGGAAAGCAAGGATATAAAAAATGCTTTGTTGTTGTTTTTGCAATGAGCTCACCTTGTTGCTGTCAGGTTTTGGGGACCGTAGTGCTGTGATGTTTGTGGCTTGGTGACAACTGCTTGTGCTCAGCCAGGCAGAGGAGCTGTCACGTGCAGAACCCGCTCAGCAACCCGAATCCTTCTTATTGAGGAATATTTATGGAGTTTCAGCCATTCCTTGCGGAATGATGCACTTCAGAAACTCCTTCTTGGGAAAAGCTGGCCTATATTTTTATTATTTTTTCCCCGGGAGCTATTTTGGGTGATTTGTCCAAGCAGTGCCCGTTCCCTCTGGTTCCTCTGCCACCTCCAGCACCCACCGGGATGGGGACAGACAATGTCCAGCCACACCACGAGCCTCGTGCTGGTGGGACTGGGAGTGGAGGGCCCAGTGCCTGAGGGTTGGGTCATGAATTAATAATTGCCGTGTGGTGGGGGAGGCCCGTCACGAGAGCTGGAGCCGGGGAAGTTGCCTCGCAGAGCGCTATCAATCACTCAGTGACCAGAACTTCCAGTAATTAGTGTATTTTATGGGCCTTTGCTTCAGTGACTCGGAAGCACATATGCTCCACTCCCAGCTAAACTTAGCCAGAGTAATATTCCAGGATGATTTATCCGCCTGCTGCACTGGGATGTAACCCTATATTAGGTGAAGATTGTGAACTAAGCTGCAATAAAGTGGAAGTTTAGGTACAGTTTGTGCGGGTTGAGACCTCGATGGATCATTGTTGCTCAGCAATTGCTCTTAGGCCGCTGTGGGCAGGGAAATAAATAATCCAGTTCTCCACCCAGGCAGAGGGATGAGGGGACAATTAAGGGGTAACATCACCTGTGGGTGTTTGGAGTGTGTATTTTATATATGGGGTTACAGGATTGTTTAATGTAGATAACAGACTATAGAATGCGTATTTATATTTTTGTATATATGTGAGGGCGATGAGGCCCTGGCACAGAAGCTGTGGCTGCCCCTGGATCCTTGGCGTGTCCCAGGCCAGGTTGGACAGGGCTTGGAGTACCCTGGAATAGGGGAAGGTGTCCCTGCCCATGGCAGGATGGATTAAACCTTTGAAAGGTCCCTTCCCACCAAACCATTCCAAGATTTTATCGTTCTGTGTATTATTTCCTGTTCTTACTCTATGTAATATAGTTGTTTCTACTTTTAAAGAGTCAAAAATTTAGGAAGTTTCCCTGCCTTTTCCCATGATTTCATTGCCTGTCCTGGCAGATGAACCCTCACTCAGGCAGAGATGGAGAACAGCTGAAGCTGAGCTGCATTTCCACCAGCACAGCCAAATTTAACCTATTCCTCCCTTTTTGTATCAAATTTAAATCCAGCAAACAACCAAGCAGGAAGCCTCTCTGCTCAAACAAGGAATCAAATTAGCCCTCAAGGAGCATTTGTGGAGATTTTGCACCTGACAGTCCTCCTGAAAAGCCCCTGGCCCACCTTTGTCCCTTAGGAAAAGGCGCTGCCATTCTCGGCGTCACCTTTGAAGATGCAGCAGTAAAAGCCTGGTAATATCCCAGATTTGTGGCCAGGCAGAAATGTGCAATTTAACCCTGATTGTCTGCAGCCTTTAGCTGGCAGTGCATTTGCTATAGTTCATATTTAAAAGAAGTCAAAGTGAAACTAATTATCTTTAATTAAGGCGAATTAGGCTTTGATTTTTAATATATTTTTACACGGCGACGGAGCTGGAACTCATCTGCTCAAGCCAAGGAATGTCCCAAAGGTTATTAGGGCATATTTCTGGTGTTGGTAATAACCTTCCCCCTCCCAGCCCTGGCCACCAACAAATCTGTCACTTCATCCGTCTCCGTTGCGCCGCTCCTGCCCCTCCGCAGGGGTCGCAGATTCCACAAGTTATCAGCTAATGGCCTTATACATTAAAAATTGAAGCTTTCCTCACTCCGAGGCCTTGCAAGGCTTTGTTCTTAAGCCCCAGACACTTTGGAGTGCAGCTGCAAACTATAGGCAGAAGATTAAATTAATTTGTAACTCTTTTTTTTTTTTTTTTTTTGGGCCCGCATTACTAAATCCTGCACATTTAATTGAAACCCTACTTCAAGATGCTTTGTGTTTCTGTTCCTCTTTGTTGTCAGTTTAACCTCAGAAGCACTTTAACGCTGCTAAATTGCTGTTATATCCTTTTGGATTTTTTTTTTTTTTTTTTTTAAAAACCCTCTGCAATAAGAGGACAGCGAAATTGATATTAGAAGGAGAAGAAAAATCTTGGAGTAGTTTTTGAGGTATTTAATATTTATTAAGGTCCATACCCTGCAGAGTTTCAGGTGATTTTAAGCCCATCTATCTAGGAATGTATAAATTGGTCTTGGAATGAAATTTCACCTAGGGAATTTTATGTTATCCAGTAGTTAAGTCTGATTTTGAAAGTTTCCCGTGTCTGAGCGTGGCGGAGTGGCGGCTGCTTTTCCATAAAATGAGGGTTTAACTGCAGTGCACAATCTAAATGCAAAATCCTTGGATGGAAATTTAATTGTGTAAAATGTGCACGAGGTAATTAAGAACAAATTTTAGAACATTTCAGACTATAAAGCCCTCCTTCAGCTCCATCACTGGCGATATTGCGAGCGCTTATTTTCAATTTGCAGTTATGCTGAGAAACATGGAATGTGTCTAAATTAAGGATAAAAGCATCCCATGCTCTCCAGTGTAACTGTAAATTAAAAAACAACTTGCACAACACTGACAATAATCTGAGTGGGAAACTTTATTGCCTGAGTGTCCTAAAAATATGTTTTGAACTTCCTTCCCTCAGACACTTTCCAAACAGGATGCAGGCAGAGCTCTGCTGTAATTGTATTCACAATACGCAGCAGGCAAGGAAGAAGTGAGCTGGAGAAAGTGATGTGTTAAGGGGGGGGTGTGTTCTGGATTTCCCTTTTCAGTTCTGAAATGGTAAATCACATTATTTCAACAAGTCATTTGAATTTTGTGTTCATTTATCTGCAAATTAGGTGTATTTGAGAGCAGGTTTTTGTTGCTTTCCAGCCCTACTGACGGTGCTCAGTCCAGAGGTTCTTCCTGAATCAACACTTAATAATTTGAAATTTTTTTTAAATTTCAACTGATATCAAAATTTGATAGTTTGGTAAAAGTCAGTATGCACATACACTGTACCTCTGTTATTTCGTGATCTGGGATTATTTCTTGTGTGGGAAAAGACCTCAAGATCATCAAGTCCAAGAATTAGGAAGGGAAATGAGAACCAGCTCCCTGAAGTTCAGGCATTCCCTCCCCTAAATCCAGACATGAAACACGATCAGTTCCCAAACCCAACTAACGTGAACGGAAATATTCTATTTTTCTTAAAATACCTTAAAAGAACTGCAGGTTCTAGAGTCTCATCCTGTAAATGAGAGAAGTTTTGGACAATGTGTTCATTTGGTAGGTTTTGGGTTTTCCATCCTACACTGGCCTTGTTCTTGTGACTTCCTTGAGACAAATGATAGTTTGAAAATCTCTTTAGTGATTAACTTTAGTGAATCTCTCATCTGTTTGTTGTTTGGGCTTTTTTTTTTCCCCTTTACTTTCACTGTGACACCTTTTATAAATCTAAATCTACGCACAGAGGTCACTGGTTGGCTGAACTTAAACCGTTTTACTTAGTAAATTTAATTAAGAAAATACAGTGCAACTCATAAGCAAATGAGTTTTTCCTAGTTTTAAACCAAACCACCCTCTTGAGTGCTGATTGCCTCGCTCGACCCCTGGTGATATAGAAACAGGCAAAATTAAAAAGGACATTAAAGCTTCATTAAATCTGAAACACATTTAGTACAGTGACATATCTGCAGGCTATTTCAGGGAAGATTACAGACTCTTTGCTAAGTTTCTTAATTTATAATACCTTGACAATCTTGCAGGGAGGAAACAAGTCTGAGCAGATGAATCCAGTGGTGGTTCAGGGGATGCAGAAGTGGCACAGGAGCTGTCCCTGCCTGTGCTTGCAGCTCTCAGCTTCACTGGGAAATCTCTCTTTTTAACAGCCCCCAAAGAACTTGTTGCTGATGCATTTGGGGTCCTTCACTGCTCATTTATACACCCTGTACTTATGTCTGGCTCTTCCCCCAGTTATTCTGCTGCCTTGGAGCCCCTGCTGAGGCCTGGACTGATCAGGGAGAGGGACCATCAGTGGGAAGAGAAATGCTTTGTTTGAAGTCATCATCGAGGCAGTGATTGTTTTCTTAAATAACATCTGCAGAATGATGCTCTGTGCACAGACCCATCATTATCTTCTCTTTCCCTCTGTAATTTTTCACTATTCTTCAGCCAGTCATTGGAAAAATCAGAACTTACTCTGCTCCTGTTCACAGAAAGCTGTCAGGCGTTTATAGGTTTATTTCTAGGCTGTCACAACAGCACAGCTCCTCAGGGTCTCAGATGTCTGCTTGGAACAGAAGGATGGGCTCCCAAAAGAGGGGAAGGAGCTAAAGGATGTGTTTTAGTCACCCCTGGTCCATAGCAGAAATGAAGGGTCTTTGCTTAACTCCGCAGCAGCAATTCTTGGAGCCTGCCATGAGAGCAACCAGAGTGACTTTTCAGAGGTGGGAATGGTCACAGAATTCCAAAATGGTTTGGGGTGGAAGGGACCTTGAAGATCATCTGAGCAGGGACACCTTCCCCTATCCCAGGGTGATCCAAACCCTGTCCAGCCTGGCCTTGGACACTCCCAGGGATCCAGGAGCAGCCACAGCTTCTCTGGGCACCTGTGCCAGGGCCTCCTCACCCTCCCGGGGAGCAATTCCCTCCCAGTATCCCATCTATCCCTGCCCTCTGGCAGTGGGAAGTCATTCCCTGTATCCTGTCCCTCCATGCCTTGTCCCCAGTCCCTCTCCAGCTCTCCTGGAGCTTCTTTAGGCCCTGGAAGGAGCTCTGAGCTCTTCCTGGAGCTTTCCCTTCTCCAGGTGAACATCCCCAGCTCTCCCAGCCTGGCTCCAGCCCTCAGAGCAGCTCCAGGGCCTCCTCTGGACAAGAATGTTGAATTCAATATTGTGAAAGCTTCATTTAGCAGTAGCCCCTAAATAATTTGTTCCATGTCTCTGACACAAATGCTCAGGGACCCACTCTGGGTTTGTGATGTCTCCCCCAAGGATCTTAGAGAAATTTGCTGGTTTTGGTCCCAGCCCAAAGGCTGAGCTCTCCTGGGTTTGGAGAGAGCTGGAATTGCAGGAGGGGCCCCATCTCTGCCTAGTTCCTGAACTGGTGAGGCTCAGGGATGCCTGGTGCTCCTTGCCCACCTCACTGCAGCTCTGTCTGTGCTTTGTTCTTATCTTTGGGAGTTTTGTGCTGCCTAAAGGCTGAAATTTCACCTCGGGGGAGCTGCAATCTGGCTAGGTCAGGTCACCCCAGCCCCAGGGGCTCAGGTGTTAGTGCCAGGGCAGTGCTGGGAGGCAGCTTTTGGCCAGCCCTACTGTGGGCTTTGTCCCTTGGGCTGGGTGACACGGTGGCTCAGACCTTCAGCATCGCTGCTCTCGCTCAGGATGGCAGGAATGGGACTGGTTCACCCAGCTGGGAAATCCAGGATGTCACTGCATGCACAATCTCTGTGCTAGGCCTTCTTCCCAAGGCTGGTAACAGGAGAATTCTCAAAGGTTTTGTGGGGTGTAGGGAAGGTCTTGGCTCCTCTGTAGACTGTGGGGAGAGGTGGGCACCCCCACAGAGATCGGGGTGCACCAGAGGAAGTTTAGACTGGATATTGGGGGGAAATTCCTTCCTGGAAAGGGTTATCAAGCACTGGCACAGCTGCCCAGAAGCAGGGAGTCCTCATCCCTGGAGGGATTTAAATCCATGTGGATGTCGCACTTGGGGACATGGTCAGTGGTGGCCTTGGAAGTGCTGGGGACAGTGGGATTCGATGGTCTGAGAGGGCCTTTCCAAAGGATTCCATGGTTCTACCCCTGAAACTGAATAGTTCAGTTATATAGAATAAACCATGAAGTCACTCTAAGACAGTAGTAGACAGAATAACTCCAAGCAGCTGTATTTTGCTGGAAATGTTTCCAAGGTTTCCCACTGAGTGGGAAAACCTGCCTGGTACAAAGAATTTCTCTTGGAATGTTTATTAGTTATGGCCAGTAGAATATTTTTAGACAATATACATAAGAATGTTGATTTTGGGACTACTCTGTAATGCCTTAATTGACTTATAAAACAGCAGGGGCAGCAAATGCAGTTGATATCCTGGAAAAGCGGATCTGAAGGAAAGATGAGGTTTCTGTGCGAGTGCTGTGGGCTCTGCACATTCCACTCAGGTCTGACACCAACAGGGACACAAAGCTCAGCTCTGTAACCCAGATATTACCCTGAGCCAGTTAAGGAAGGACTTTGGGAGTTGGGAGCTGCTGTGCAATGCCTGCTCATCACAGATAATTACCAGCAAAGGACAGTGTCTCGGCCTCCCTATTGAGGCTGAACTGGTTTCGTTTCCAGTCCTCGGGAACTTGAGCATCAAAGAGTGTCACTGAGGGAGACAAAAGGGCTGGAGAAACATGGGAATCCCGGGAGGGACGAGGGGTGATGGTTGTGAAGGGCCCATTCTAAATACAGCTCTTTGTGTCTGCAGAATCCCTTCCGCTGCCATTCCCCATTTCTGCGATCGTGAGAGTTGAGTACTTTTCTCTCTTTAAGGAAATGTGCCCTCCATGCAAATCTCTGTAACTAGACAAATATTATTTCCTTTCCCAGCTTGCTCTTGGGAGGTTTCCATATCCTCAGGTAAGATTGTTCATTACTGCTGTTTGCCACTGTGACATTCATTCCTATGTATGAAGGTGCAGAGAGCAATTGTGAACATTTGAGCCACATACAAATAAATCTGTCCTGTTAAATTGAAAAGTGGGATCTGGAAGGAGTCATTTAGAAGTCTCTATTGATTTTTTTCCTTCCCCCCCTCCCTTTTTTCTCTTCTCCAAACTCTACATTTTCTTTCCCTGGAGGCAATGAAAATTGGGATGATGTTAATGATGGTTTTGTTGTGAGATTTAAAAAATAATCCAGTGTTTACAACGGGGTTCTGGAAGCAGGAAGGTGTGTCTACTCCTTTTTTGATAATTTAATTTTTAATTCCAATTTTGAATAATGGTACGATGGTCTAAAATATCCTCAAAAATAGAAAGTGAACAGAATAGTTATGGGAGCTTCAAATTCTTCCTTTAAGAGGACCTAATATTAATATTTTTTGTAAATACTGGTATTTTCTAAGTTTCCACCTGAAGCTGGTGGTAAAACTCTTTCCATATCCTATGGCAGTGGCTGGGTGGATGCTGAGCTCTCCATTACCATGGAATATTTTAGTTTTTATGCTTAAAATCCCCACGAAGCTCTGAACAAAACAACCACTCCAGAACTAGGTTTGACAATCACTTGAAATTCTCATCTCGAGATGGATGTTAGAATTCACAGGAACAAACTGTTCAGCGGTTCCTCAAATTATTCTTTCCAGGGAGAGGGGGGAAAAGTGAAGTGTCCAGGGACTAAAATGAATTATTTGAATGTGGTTTTTATGTTTTCATATGTTTTATGAAGACTGTTCTCTGCATCTTGGTCTCTACAGCTCGGAGTGCCTGGAGGCATGTCTGATTTAAAGGTGGTGTTGGTCTGTGCTCTTTAAGCATCTATTAACTTGCTATTATTATGCAAATAACTGTTGTAATACACATACTAATTTATGCATGGTTAGATTATGCAGATGCCTCACAAACATGGTTATTGAATAATAGGCTGGGACTCATTCCCTCTCCCATTTTTATAAGCTGTTTTAAGCAAATTCTCCTGACACTTTTATAGACTTGGGAAGGTTTTGCCTGTGTGGAAATACACTGATTTTTCACTTTTTTGTCTCCTCTGCAAAATGTTCACTGACACCATTAACAGGACAAACTAAGCATATTTTATCTGGATTTTTAATGTGTTTTTGGAGGAGAGGATTGGAAAAGAAACTCTTGTGTTGAAAAGCCCTCCATGCATGGGGACCTCACCAAGGGTCTCAATGTTTGTGTGTTTCATAACCTAAAATCCAAGTGATGAGGGGACAATTTAAAATAACCCTCCTGGAAGTGTCAGAGCATGGGGAAGGAAGTTGGAGCATGGACATTCCATGTGGTTCCAGGCCAAAATGTCTCCCTGAACTGGGAGCAAACCATGATTGCTAAGTTTAAGATGCTTTTTGCTGTTCTAATTAAAAAGCGGATCGGGTTTGTAAAAGAATATTTGGCAAGTCAGTAGTCCATGAAATTGTATATATTTTTTAATGCAAAACAGTTGAGGAGGTGAAACTTTAAAATGTGGCCATTAAGCTTTTCAAGCAAATGCTTTTCAGAAGGAATTTTATATGAAGAATATGAGTTTTAGGCCTGTGCTTACATAGCTGGTCAGGAGAACCCTTAGAAACCTTCTTTGGTTAGGGGGATAATTAATAGGGTTTTTAAATGTCCAAATATCTCTTTATTTTCCTAGTAAGGGCCTGATTCTGCTCATTCCTTGAGTAATTCCTCCTCCCTTCAGTGGGGTTATTCAAGGAATGAAGTTAAATCATGGGTGGTTCCAATTTTGTCCCTAAATCCTTCAAAGTTGCTTTCCTCTGCAAATGGAGAATGTGGCCACGTGGGTGGGAGCACCTGAAATTTCCTGCAAATGGATGTTTGTCTCCAGCTGCAGCTGCAAAAAAAAATTTTTTTTCTTTTTTTTTTCTTTATTTTTAAGACACAGACAAATGGTGTGTGTAAATTCAGTTTAAATGAAGAAGATTTATAGGGGGAAATCATTGCAGTGTGGAAATTCAGGACTCCTGCAATATGCCAGGAAAACTAAAGGATGATTATTTCATTTTCTGGCCTTTAGTAGACTATTTTAATGGCAGAACTTCCCACTTCTCATTTCTCACATCTTTGATAAGCATTTATTTTTGTAAGTATTTATTTTGCTGACTTAGTAATCATTATTTAATCTTTACAATTAAGTCTTATCTTGAAAGCACTTAAGCAAGTGGGCAACTGTGAAGTTGCTTATGGGTGCGTTTAGAGTTAATATAAAATTATTAACTCTAATTACATTTTTTTGTCTCAATGTACAGAATATAATCTTCATAATCAGTATCTAAGAGCAAAAGGGAACCACCTGAGCAAGGAAATAACAAATAGTAATGCTCAGAACCGACTTTTCCGCTCTAAAAACTTTGCACAGGAAACTCTTAAGCCTTAAAATTGAGTAAATATCTGAGGGTTTGGTGGGTTTCATTGTTTTCGTGTTGGTTTTCCTATTGTGGTCATGGAATGTGCTTTTGTAAAATGTGAAAGTCCCTTTGGAATCAGGAGGAAGCTGCATGTAGGATTTTCCATAGGTACAAACTGAAGTGTTTAAGGGCACATTCACCCTGGATTTATTTGCACGACTCTATTTAATAAGAATGGTTCATGTGCTCACAAATACTCTCGAATAAAGTGATTTTCTACATAAACATTAAAAAAAGAAAGGAAACCCCATTTCCAAGGTCCAATAACCCATCCAGCTTTTTTGGAATCTGAGGAAGGCATGCAGGGAAAATAAGTTTAAATTTTCCTTTAAAAGTTTCACCTTAATTTATATGATTTTCATTTTACACCAAGAACCGTAAAGAAAAATAGATACCCCCAAAGGCCATGGCACCTCGTTTATTTAATTAAATTTGGGGTTGGAACCCCGAAGATCTGAATAAACCGTACAGCAAATCCCGGAGATTCGAATTCCACGTCTTGGATAAAAACACGATGGGGGCAATGACTTGTTTTAATGATAATGCAATTTAGGAGAAATGAAAAGAATTGCCCACTAAATATTCTCGGCTTGTAGTCAAACTTTATACAAAGCAGGGTGTTAAAAGGACGGCGCATCCATTAGGGAAATATTCCAAAGGAACAGGCAGCACTCAGCTGCCGAGGATTTAATCAGCTGGAGGACGACTACGACTGTATTTAAGAGACTTTTGCATTTAGAGAAATACAATCCCAGGCTAAGCTTAATAAATTAGATGAAAATGACCTGAAATTTTATAAAAAAAAAATAAAAAAGAAAAAGCACCAAAAAAATTTCCATCCCTCATTCCGCATCTTCCCATCCCGTGCTCCCCCTTCCTGTCCCCTGCTCCCCCTTCCCGTCCCACCGCTCCCCCCCAAATCTGAGCAAATACTGCCCGTGGTATTGTAAAGCTTTGAATGTTTTCACACCCCATTAATTTATTACTTCTCTTGCCTCATCTTTNTGCCCACTAAATATTCTCGGCTTGTAGTCAAACTTTATACAAAGCAGGGTGTTAAAAGGACGGCGCATCCATTAGGGAAATATTCCAAAGGAACAGGCAGCACTCAGCTGCCGAGGATTTAATCAGCTGGAGGACGACTACGACTGTATTTAAGAGACTTTTGCATTTAGAGAAATACAATCCCAGGCTAAGCTTAATAAATTAGATGAAAATGACCTGAAATTTTATAAAAAAAAAATAAAAAAGAAAAAGCACCAAAAAAATTTCCATCCCTCATTCCGCATCTTCCCATCCCGTGCTCCCCCTTCCTGTCCCCTGCTCCCCCTTCCCGTCCCACCGCTCCCCCCCAAATCTGAGCAAATACTGCCCGTGGTATTGTAAAGCTTTGAAT
>VZRF01013970.1:42989-50062 GCA_013396875.1 Vireo altiloquus | reverse complement strand
GAATAACAAATTGGATGCACCTGAGATTCGGATGATTAGTGTGTTTTGTGGAGCCGGGCGACTTGTAAGCAGATCGCTGTAGGGATGGGGAGGGCTAAGCAGGCACCGCGGGTGAATCCCTGCTCGCCCCTTCCACGCGGGATGCGCCGCGGATAAAAAAAAAAAAAAAAAGCGGGAGCATCCCGGCAGCCGCGGCGCGCGGAGCACCAAATATTTCATCCTGCCTTGTCATTGATTAGAAAAGAGCCTTTAATTTCATTTCACCCCATGTTGTGATTAATTTGCATTCTTTGTCAGAAGTTAATGGAGTTTTTTATGGTTCGCTCTGAAATCCTTGAAGACATCGGAGTTGATCTGATGTTTATACAACCGCCAGCGGAATTTTTGCGTTTGATTGATGGAGAGCTTGATGTTATTCCAAACGGCTTTTTAAGCTGTTTTTAAGAATTATTTGAATAAAATGCAAGCAAGATATTGTTATAACGATGGAGATTATCTGTTAAAAATCTGTTTCAAATAAAGAACATGATAAGTAGGAAAAAAGAGATCAAAAAGACAGGAGGGATGATGGACGTAGGAGATGATATTTGTTAAAATAGATCAGCCAAGGATTCGAATAACTTATTTCAAAATGCAGTGGAAGCAAGAGACCTTAATTTAAGGCTCTTTTTATGTACAAAGTTTATTTTTGCAGCAGGAGAAAAAATGGGAATAAATTAGGGAAGAATTTAGTAATAGTTGGATTTTCCTCTTGTTTTTGGTTTTTTTTTTTTTCCTCTCAGCTTTTCCCCTTTCCTTTTCCCAGCACTGTGAGCACAGGAGCTCAGACTGGGAGAGACAAGGCTGTCAGAGCTGGTAGTTCAACAAAATGATGACATATTCCTGGTCTCAAGGAAGAGCCATCCTTAAATCCCACTGCAAAGGAAGCAGGAGTGGATAATAGGAAATTTTATAGCCGAGGAAAGCGCTCGCTGTGGACCTGCCGTGCCTTTGCTTCCTAAGAAAATATAACAGGGAAAAAAACCAAACCACCCTCAGTGGAAGCAAACAGCTTTTTGCTCCTCCTGGTAGGGAAAGGTTTGCACTTCTCCCAGATCCCAGCATTTGAAAAGCCTCGGAGAGACAATGCAGAACATTCCGGGCCGGATCCTCAGCTGGAGCAGCCCCGTCCTGCTGCTCCGGGGGGACTGGGGACAATGAGCTTCCCCTGGCCTTGGGACAGAGCTCCTCTCTCCAGCAGGACAGCACTTTGCCATTCTTTTTATTATTATTACTATTATTCTTCTATTTCTGTTCCCAAAGCTGAGGGCTTTTGCAAGATTTGATTTTATTATTCCTCCTTTCGATTTCTCTCCTCTCCTCAGCAAATTCTGCCCTCGCTGTGATTTCTGCAAGTAAGATTTAATTCTAGGTCCGAGAGCTCCGGTGCCAGCTTTTCCGTGGAAAACATTAATTTGTTTGCTGTATCTTAGCTTGCTAAATAATTGCCTGGCTTGAAATGAAGTTGCTGCTGTCTGATCCCTGTGTTAACACGATCTAAGATTCTTTTTGTTCTCTGCAATCCATACTATTGACCAAATTTGGCCTGGTTTCATTTAAATGGAAGCAGGTTGTCAAGGAAAAAAATATTTAGTTAAAGTTGGGATGTGAAATAACCATTTTAGTGTTGTTTTTTTCCATTGGCAGAAACATCCTTTAAGCATTCATTTATTTTGGGAGGATAAATTGAGGGTTGTTTACAGCATGTTTCCTGGTAAGAAAGAAATGTTTTGTCTTCCAGATCTATCATTACATCAAACCATTTAAAAGACATTAAACACTGTTCAAATGCTAATGCCAAAATAGTGAATGAAATTGTTGTGTAATATCTTAAATATGATAGATTTGTGCAAATCTTTTTGCTTTTATGATATATTCCAGAAATTGCTGGCAATGTTTGAAGTCATCTGCTATTGTTTTAAACTCTTCCTAATTTCTCAGCATAGGTTTCACATAGATCATTCCTGATAATTTACGTCAGATACATTTTGCTTTATTATTTTTTTCTCCATAGCCAGAAATAAGTTTGAACTTCAATTTGATTTTCCTGTTAGCAAGGTACTGTAAAATTTGAATTTAGTTTTAGTTTTTCCAGAGGTACTTTTGTGTTTGAAAAATTGAGAGTTTTTAGAAAAATTTAAAAAGATCTATTAGGATTCTGAAATATAAGGAGAAAAAATTTATTTATTTTAATCTTCCTGATTTTTTTTTTAATGGAAAATTGATGTTGAGGTAATACGGTGAAGTATGGAAATGGAGGTAACCAGTAAAACCTGATTTTAGAATATGTTTTAATAGGATTTAGTATGTTTTAACAGTGGATTATTGCCTTGGGATCTTGAAAGGTTGATGTGTATTTTTTAATCTCTAATCCTAAGGATTCCAGGCTGAGGGAGCAGAGCTCAAGCTGTGTTTTGTTCCAGGACTTCTTCTGTCTTGTGTGAGATGAGATGGGCTTTAAGGTCCCTTCCCACCCAAACCATTCCAAGCTTCCATGAAATACAGAAATTCCTGTGGAAATACTTTTGCAAATGTAAAGGATCTCCTGCAGGAGTTGGTGCTTCTGTGGAATGGGAGATGTCCCTGGAGTGCTTGGAAGGAAACTTCTCTCCCAATTCCCGTTCCTGCCGTGGATGCCGGTGAAGGAGTTGCCTGAATGGGACCTTAAACCTGGGATTTGAGCTTCCCCTAGGAAGAAAAGCTGCAGAGGGTGGAGGGATTTGTGTGGTTGGGTTGGTTCAGGTGGCCATTGGAGAACCATCAGGAAATACTGGATTTACTGAAATGTTATTATCATTGCAGACTGGTTCGGGTTGGAAGGGATCCTTTCATTCCACCCCCTGCCATGGGCAGGGACACCATCCACCATCCCAGGGTGCTCCAGCCTGGCCTTGGACACTTCCAGGGATGGGGCAGCCACAGCAGCACTCAGAACAGGCTCTGTTGGCCTGGATAAGGAGCAGGTTTCTCCTGAGTCTCCCAGGGGCTGGAGAAGACCAGAGACAAGCTCGGTGCTCCTTTGCCTATTTCCTGGCCAGGAGTGCAGCTGTGAGAGCTCAGATTGCAATTGTGGTTCTCAGGCTGTTTGAGGAGCAACAATTCCTGCTCCTCAGAGGTTGTGAGGCCCTTCTGGAGAAGGGCACAGCAATCCCAGTGTTTGGTTTGTGCCAGAGGCTGAGGAATGTGTTCCCACAGGAGCAGGGTCATCTCCTCCTCTGCTGGGTGATGGTTTCTCAGTGTAGTGAGGAGCCTCCAACCCCAGATAAAGAGTGAATAATTTTGAGGTCTAGGCAGGTGTTTCCCTCATCTCCAAAACATCCATTCTTCTGCCAGTCCCACAGACTCGTGGGTTTAATTTGTGGGAGTGTAGCACAACTCTCCATGGGCAGTCCAGTGACCCAGAAGAGGATGCTCATTGTGTAATGTGGTGCCTCAGCCCACTCAGCCCCTCTGCTTGGGTAGAAAACTCCCCTCATGAACCCAAATTTTTATTGCTCCAGGTTATTCCCTTTCAGCTGTCCCTGGAATTGCAACATTTCCAGTGATCACAGTTGATTTTGCAGCTCCTCAAAGGAAGATCAGGATTTTTCTCGATGACTTGAGAATTGAAAGACTTCAGCAGTGGACATTGTATCAGTTTCTCTTCAAGCCAGAAGGGACTGGCAGGGCTGTCCTTGGGAGCAGGGACAATCCTGATGGAGATTGATCTGCTGCTCTTCAATCCTGCTGGTGTTGGGGGCTCTCATCTCCTTAGATTTGTTCCTCTGCTTTATTCCTAGAAGGGTTTTCCATGCTGCAGGATACGGGGGTAGCTGTGTGTGGGATGAGCAGAGATGCAAGAGGGGTGGTGGTTATGATGTCCTCGCTCTGTTTCCAGGCTGCAGACCCCAGTTCTTTTAATCTCCCTGATTTCTGACTTCTGTGGTTCTCCTTTGGATGTTCCCACAGTTCCCTAGGAATGCCCAGGCTGAGGCACAGGGAGGAGGGATAACCTTGAGTGGACCAGCCTGTGTTCCCTGGACATCTCACCACGGTGTTTGTCCTTTGTTTTTTTGGGGGTTTGGACTTCGATGGATCCCTCAGAGGATTCCATTATTTTATTCCTGCTCAGTAGTGATCATTTTCCTCTTCCATAGTGTCCAGTAAGTTTTCCTGCTGTTCCTCTCTGTTGTCATTTGGTTAAACATGGGTGACACAAAGCAAGATCTGGGTAGAACAAAACCCAGTTCTTTATTCAGTGTCTGTTTGACCATTCTTTCTTCTCCTTATCCTGCTTTTTGTGGTGCTGGGAAGAAGGCCTACAGACCTGGTTTGATGGATTGGGGTGATGCTTGGACTCAGTGATCTTGGAGACCTTTTCCAACCTAAATCATTCCAAGATTTTCAACAGCAATTTGCTAAATTTATTGGTTTTTGCTTGTCCCCACTCCTCCTGACTGAGGGATTTGTTGTCAGGGTATCCTGGTCCTACCCTGGTGTAGTAGTTATTGCTGGGAGGAGTTTTTGTTACCACAGTCCCTCCAACAGTGTGGAGCTCTCCATGCCCACTTTGTTGAATTGTGTTTCTGAACTCTGGTAAAGACATTTCTCTGAGAAGTGGCTGCAGTTCAATGGTGGATGAAATAATCTCTTTATATAAATTTGTTTGGAGACCTCAGGGAAAAGCAGCGTAATATAATTGTAAGAATATATTTAATATTAAGATTGTTGTGAATTGTCTATTTTTTTTTTCATTTTGAAATAATTTTCTTTTTTTTTTTTTAATGTTTTGTGACAGTGATTGAAGTTTGCCATTTGCAAAATCCCCAGATGGGAAAGGGTGTTTAGAATATCAGGAACAAATTAGGGAGGTCATTCTCACTGGTCTGGTGCTTTGACTTCTTTCAGAAGTGCCAGCAATTATAATTTTGCAAGAAATTGTAAAATATATTTGAAGATCATCCTTTAATTCCGCAGAAATTAACCCATGGTGGTGGAGCCCCTGTGGAAACCATAATATTTAGGTATTCCTTTACCTTTTATATCAGGGCAGAGATAAAGCTTTTTTCAGTAGGACACAATGTTGGTTTTTGCTCTTAAAACTCAACCCTCATTTGTAGAGATGAAAGATAAGTCCTATCTACTTCTAAAATCCACAGGAAAATAAATGTTGTACTGTGAAGCTTCCCTTAAAAATCATAACTGTATGATTTGTTGGTCTATGGGTTTTTCTATTAAGAAAACACTATCAGGAGCTTGAAAAGCAGTATATATGTAAAGAGAAAATTTGTTAACTGATATGGGAAGATCTAACCCTGGGTCACCTGCAAATCTCTCAAACAAGAGCTCCAGGGCAAGTCCTAATTCCAGGGAGTAAAAGCGAAAATTAAAGCTGGAGCTGGTGACTCCTCCAAGTTACCCGGGGTGGATTCATTTGAGTTTCCTTGATTGTGCCAGTGACTGGAATGTGAAAGGAATGGGAGAGGTCTTCTCAGCCACTTCCCGGCCCCAGGATCTCCATGGAGACAGAAAAATAACCTGATGGTCTGTCAAAAGTTGCCTTTCATAACCAGAGGCATTCATTAAATAGGAGATGAAGCAGGAGACAAACTTTGGCATTTTTAACCAACCTTAGGGGAAAAAAAAGCGCCTTTTGGAGATTGTGCTTTATGGAGTGGGTTATCCAGGTTCCACTGGTATTCCATGGCCTGAGAAATACTCTGTTAATGGGACAGATTTATTGATCACTTGCCCCATTTCTGCAAATCATAAACTGTGACATGGCATTGGTAAACCCACAGCAAATACAATACAGGTTCCAAAATATCAAATAGTGGAGCTAATTCTGCAAATTCTGACTGTTTCAGTTGCATTTGGAAAGGTTGGAAAAGCTTCTGGGCAGGGGATGCTCTGTGGTGAGCAGGGCAGAGCTCAGAGATGTTCTGGCCTGGCTCAGGGAGAAGTCTTGGTGTGGTGAAAGGTTAAAAGTGACTTTTCTGAGGTGGGAATGACCACAGAATCTTGGTTGGGAAAGGGCCTTAAAGTTCGGCTCATCCCACTCCTGCCAGGGCAGGGACACCTTCCCCTATCCCAGGGTGATCCAAGCCCCATCCAGCCTGGCCTTGGACATTCCAGGGATCCAGGGGCAGCCACAGCTTCTCTGGGAATTCCTGCTCAGCCCCTCCTCACCCTCACAGGTAAGGAATTCCTTCCCAATATCCCATCTATCCCTGCCCTCCAGCAGTGGGAAGCCATTCCCTGTGTCCTGTCCCTCCATCCCTTGTCCCCAGTCCCTCTCCAGCTCTCCTGGAGCCCCTTTAGTACCTGGAAGGGGCTCTGAGCTCTCCCTGGATCCTTCTCTTCTCCAGGTGAACATTCCCAGCTCTCCCAGCCTGGCTCCAGAGGGGCTCCAGCCCTCGGAGCAGCTCCATGGTCTCCTCTGGAATTGCTCCAGCCGCTCCATGATCTTCTAGAGCTGGGTGGTCCCTGAGCTGGACACAGGATGTTCTAACAAGGACATCAAACTGTTCCTGGGTAGTCTCAAAATATGTCCTGCTTTTTTTTTTTTTTATCTTCCTTTTACTCTGGGTTTTCTTGTGTCACTGCTACCGCTTCACTATTTAAAATTCTTCATGGAAGGTGTGAAGACACACCAGTGACAGCCTTCTTCCCAATCCCCACGTTTTTTGGGCATCGTGTGGGGTAGAAACCCCCCAAATTTACCAGCTTTTGAGCCGCAGCTGCTTCACTTGGATCCCTCCAGATGAACCTGCTTCCTTAACCTCTCGTTTCCCAGTAATGCACAAAAACCTGGTGCTTAGGGGAGGAGAAGAAAAAAGAGGCAACTTTTTATGATGAGTCCTTTTAAAAGAGTTGTTAATGTTCAGTAAAGCTGCTGCTTCCCTTTTCCCTGAACTGTGGGCAAGAGGAGAAGCACCGGCTGTAAAGTTGTCGGCGCTTGGCTTTGGTTTATGGTCGCCGCTGCTGCCCCGTAATGGGAGCTGGGAAAAAGGTAAACAACGTGGGTTTAGCAGTGAAAAATCTGCCTAATATAA
>VZRF01013970.1:2989-40489 GCA_013396875.1 Vireo altiloquus | reverse complement strand
GCTATATTTTATTGCATTAATGATTTTTTCTTTCCACTCCACTGTAAAGATATTGCATATAGTCTAATACTTTTTCCCTCTCTCCTTGCCGTTGCAGCCTCTCCAGTTATTGCAGTGCATTGTTGATGAGGTGAGTCGTCGTCTTATGTGCTTTCACTCCTAAAGTCATTCCTAATGGAGTGGAAAGCTTATATTTTGTTTCCTAATGAAGCACAATGCCCAACATCCTCCCAGCACAAGTTGCCTGGTGCAGCTTGGAGCTCTCACACATCAACTGGCCTTGTCCCACTCTGTGCTGGTTTTCTGCTCAAAATACTGAGTTTTTCCAGGACTCGAGTGGCTCACAAGCCAGTGCTTTGAGCTGTCAAGGTCCTGGAGCCTCAACCTCTCCGTGGAAGTTGTTCCTCTGAGGAGTTGGGACAGGGACAGTCAAGTCCTTAATGTGGGTGTATTTAAGGAGATTTAGATGGAGACAAAACTGAGGGGAAAGCAGGAAAGCATCTGAATGTCACCTAAACATTTTTATTCAATAAGATGCAGGAGATCCAGGTGGGAGCAGGAGACTGGGGTTCAGTGGCAAAACATCAGACTTCTGGAGTGAAACATCCTTTGCATCTCCCACCTCCCTCCCCAGCTGATCCATAGCAGGGTCCCAAGTCTGAACAATAAGGAAATAGCTGAGGGCACACTGCTGTCAAGTTTCCTTGGTTTTTAATGTTTATGAGGTGATGCTGCTAATTAGGGAGCTACAGCAAGGAAAAAAGAGCCATCACTCTTTAAAGCCTTGCCTCAGCCTCTAGCAGGATGTCATTTCCAGCTCCTCAGATTGAGTGGCTGGGCATTGATGAGTCTAAAATGTGTCTAAAGTCATCCACCTACTTCCAGCCTGTCCCTGTAACGTGTTTGTTGAGCTTGGTGTGAGCCAAGTCCTCATCTCTGTTATCTCCACCGACCTGGGCTCACCTCAGTGAGCACTTCTGCCTTTCTCTTAGAGAATGACTTTGTGGCTGAGCTGAACTTCTTCCTAGAAGTGGCATTTGGGCCTTGAGGCCTTGAACAAGTAAAATGAACAAGTATCCTATTCATACAGGCAACTTCTCCCAGTCTCCCAGCTCTTTTCCCTGGCTCTTGGTGGAGATCTGGTTCTTGGAGTGCTTCTTAGGGAATTCTGTTTCTTTAATCTCTTCCACCCATTGTTATTCCTCTTACACACATCTTTGGTTGAGGGGTGGATATTCCAGAGCACCAGTGCTGTCTGTACCACCAGAAAAAGGCCCTCTCCATCCTCAAGAAGGTCAGTTAAAGACAATCATGCTCTTACCTGTGTTTTGCTGCTACACAAATCACTTTTAGATGGGTGCTGATGCCTGAATCTGAGCTCACTGTACTAAAACACAGCCCTGAGGAGCTCAGCGTGGTAAATAGTGGTTGGACTTGATGATCTTAGAGATCTTTCCCAAACTGAAGGATTCTGAGACCTTCTGGCAGCTTTCACATCTTCTCCTCAGGATCAGAACTGCTCCAGTCTCCTCACAAAAACTCCAAGCAGGGAACTTCGTGCGGGCTGTAAACATCCGAGTGCCGAACTACCTTCAGCACTGGCATTTTGGTATTTTTTTAAACTCGTTTTTTGTTCCACAGCGAGTGAAGTCACAGTGTGTCACTTTGGCAGTTTGAAAAGTATATTTGTTCATTTTCTAGGACTTGAATTGACTCACAGAAAGGGTGAGTAAGTGATTTGAGAAGCAGGATAATTGAACCAAAACAAGCCGGGCATGGTGGTTCTTCTGAAATCACAGCAAACTGTGCCTGATGGGTTTTGTTGAGAAATGATCTTATGGGGCTGCTAATGGCATCAGGGCTGGGATTATTTTTTAATGGCAGAATTAGCGAGGAGCATTGTGTGCATGGGAAACGTGCCTGCCAGAACCTTTATTTTTTTACCATGTGGTGACTTATAGTGAGCTCTGATCCAGCTCCAAATAAGACACGCTCATTTAAGCAACAATCCTAATTGGAGCAGCATCTCCCACCATGACAAGATTCCTGCTCCTGGCCCAAAGATGGGCATAGACTCGTTGGTAATGGAGTTCCTCCTGCCACAGCCAGCAATAAAGGCAGGCTGCTGTTATTTGGGAGCTGAGAGCCATTTAATATTGCAGCACTCGGCTGAGGTTGTCTCCAGCTCCAGGAAATGCTGCATGGGAAGCGCTGAGCGGCGCAGATGATTCCCGTTGGGAAGGACACGCGTCGCTTGCTGTGCCTTTGCAGAGCTCTCCTACGTGAGGGAGAATGGAGTGGGGCTGGAAGCAGGAGCCTGGCTTGGAAGATGTCCTGGATGTGGCTTCATGTTCTGTGGTAGCACAGCCAGAGAATTTGCCATGGAGCAAGGTTGTGCTTCCCAGGCAATGGGTGCAGTTTCAAACAATTTGTAAGAGTTTTTGTCGTCAGAATCTGTTCCAGATACGCAAAAATATTAGAAACAGAAATTAGAAATACAAACCCCAGAGTCCCAGGAGCAGCTGAGGGAGCTGGGAAAGGGGCTCAACCTGGAGAAAAGGAGGCTCAGGGGGAATCTTCTGGCTCTGCATAACTCCCTGACAGGAGGGGGCAGGAGGGGGATTCCTGGGCGGGAATCAGGCTCTGCTCCTGGGGAACAGGGACAGGAGGAGAGGGAACAGCCTCAGGCTGTGCCAGGGGAGGGTCAGGTTGGATACTGGGAAAAATTTCCTCATGGAAAAGGTTGTGAAGCATTGGAACAGGCTGCCCAAGGCAGTGGAGGAGTCACCATCCCTGGAAATGTTCCAAAAAGTGTGGATGTGGCACTCAGGGACAAGGTTCAGTGGTGAACATGGAAGCACTGGGTCGGCAGTTGGACTCAATGATCCTGAAGGTCTTTCCCAACTTTAGCAATTCCATGATTCTATGACTGGGGAAATGCAGGTCATCCAGTTTCACTTGGTGTGTTAACTCTGAAACGAAATATTGTGTAAAAACCTATCCATAGGTTTTCAACATTCTCACTTGCTCATGGTCTCACAGTCTCCCATGATATTTTCTCTTGAGCTGACACAAGAAATCTTACCTGTTCCTTGTTCAGATACCTCCAGATCTCCAACCCACCTGGGCCACTCAAATCTTCTCCTGGCTGATATCCACGAGGGTCACTCGGGAAATCAAATTCTACTTCCAAATTCCAAGTACTGTAGCACTGATTATAAATCTGCATTTTCCTTTTAAAGCATTAGAAATTCTCAGCATAAAAGGTAAATGAGACAGGCCTCCATTTCCAGTTTGGTAACTGGGTTCTTCACCTCTGCAGAAAAACGTGGGATTAGGTTTTTCAGGGAGATCAGAGCTCTGTTTGTAGCATTTTCTGCATCCCTTGCAGTGGGTTGAGAAGTGACATTATTTTCAAGGCTCTTCCAAACTGTAGGTACTTATTTGCCTGTTACCTTGTATTATGTAGGAAATCACTGTTTAGGATCATTTTAGGTTGGAAAATACCTCTAAAATCATCAAATCCAACCCTTTAGCTGCTTCCTCAGCTGTATTCCAGCTGCAGAATTCCTGAAACCTTCTAAAAATGTCATTTTTCCTGATCTCTGCTCAGCTCAGCCTTCCTTGAGTGGTTGCAGCTTGGGTACAAAATCCCAAAAGCCCAAACCCAGGAGCTTTTGTGTTTTTCAGCATTTCAGCTTCCCATCCTTTGGATCCTGTGTGCTTTAGGGGTATCTGTTCTGCATGTGGAGAAGGTTGGATGGACAGAAAGCTGGAATGCATCCAGTAGAGTCCTTTAAATTTTCCTTAAGCTCTCCAGGGCTATTTTGTTTAACCTTTGTGTAGTTGGAGTGTCCCTTCTAGGAAAGCAATTCCTTCTAGCCCCTGGAGCAGTTTGCGAACCAGCTCTGTAGTTAAACATCAGCTCTGCTTTCCAACCTGTTCTTCTTCATCACCTGAGATAAATTAAGTTTGCTTTCAAAGGTGCCATAGTTTGTCTCACTGTAATTGTGATTTAAGTGTTGCTTTTGGTTTATTTGTTTTTAATTGTATTGAATTAGGGGGGAAAAGAACTCAATTTTTGCCCATCGGTTTTAAATTATTGTGTTATTCCAATTGCATCAGAAGCTGGGGGAGGGAAGGGTTCCAAGAGCAGATCCTGGTTTGTACAAACAGGAGGCAGCATTGCAAAACTTGCCTGTTTTAACAAGTCAGGCAGAAATTGAGAAGAGAAATTAATTAGTTGTCCTCATGAATCCTTACCCTGATAGCTTCATGAGTAAGTAGAGAGAAGCTTTCCATGAGTTTCTTGAGCATTTCTGTTAAGTGCCCCCACAGAGATACTCGGTCTCACAAGACTGCAGTTTAATCTAGCTCAAGGACTTTCCAAACTCCACAAATCAAAGACCTCTTTTTTTTTTTTTTTTTTTTTGGTCTCTTTTTAAATCCTTACTCCAGAAACATTTAAGAGCATCACTTAGTGCTGGTGGGGTGTTAACGCTGAGCTGTGAAGCATTACAGTGTCAATATGTTTTCAAATTGTCCTGTGGAAAAAAATTAACTTGCACTTAATACATGTTTTCCGTATAGTTGCTGCTATTATCTTTTTTTTTTTTTTTAATGTGGTTAAATATATCCCTCTACTTATTGGAATAGCCTTTAAAATTCCCAGGATGTTCAGCTTGGTCAAATAACATGAGGAGTGTTTCCTTTTGAGCCCCGAATTCCTTCACCTTATGAATCCATGCTGCATTTTGCTCTTGCTACAAATGCAGTAAAAAACTCCAAAAGGCTCAGAATGAAACAAGATTTAATTTCTTTTCTTTAGGAATTTCTCTTTAGATTCTCAGGTGTTGATTTAAATGGGTGAAACCTGAAAATTTCTGGAGGTTTGTAGTTTTCCATAGGTTATACACGTGCATGTGTGTGTGTACCCAAACCTGCTATAATTTGTCCTGTGGATAAACTGGTTTAAGGTATGGTTTTATGGAGACAGAAACTGTGACCTTACCAGTGTATGAGATTCAGAGACTTATATAGGAACAAGGTAAAACCACAGGTAGGAATTGCTGAATAATTACCTTTAGACCAACCTGAGCAAGAACCTTCCCAGGAGGACAAGCTCATTTAATGGTTCCTAAAACTCAATCTTGTGGATGTCAATGGTCATGCTTGATTATTTGCAGCAGTGTTTTATGAAAAAGCAATAAAAATGCACCGGGAGGGTACAGAGGAGGAAAGGGAACAACAAATGGGTTGAGTTTTTTGCTGGGTCCCCTCGGTGCTTGCGGGTAGGGGCTGGCGTCACGCTGCGCTGCCTCGGCTCGCTGAGATGTGTGGCTGTGTGTGTGGCTGCCCAAACCTGCCGTGCTCTGCTGCCTGATGAGCGACAGGAGACCAGCCAGGAGAGGGAGAAATTCTTGGTTTGTTTGAGAGAAAAAGCAATTACAGTTGCGGTGGAAGGATTAACCTGTTTTTGCAGGCCCTTCGGAGAGCCCTGCTAACAGGCACAGAGCCTGGCGAGGGCAGGAAGTGCCGTGTCCCACACTCTGGATTATTCCTGCTCTTCATCCTTTCTTCTGGGCTCCCAAAAATATCCCCCAGTAGTAAATGCTGCAACCAAATAATCCCACTATCCGCTGGGTTATTTAACCAGGAGCACCCACGTGTGATCCGGTATTCCCAGGATACTGAGGAGCAGGCAGCACTGCGGGAAGAAGAGCTGGTCCTCACAAGGTGTGAGGTGTTGAGGTAGCTCAGTGTTTTGGGGATGAAGAGCTGGTCCTCACAAGGTGTGAGGTGTTGAGGTAGCTCAGTGTTTTGGGGATGAGAAGCTGATCCTCACAAGGTGTGAGGTGTTGAGGTAGGCTCAGTGTTTTGGGGATGAAAAGCTGATCCTCACAAGGTGTGAGGTGTTGAGGTAGCTCAGTGTTTTGGGGATGAAACACTGGCCTTTCGACCCTGGTTCTGTCCAGCTCGAGCTCTGGAAATAAATGAGTTTCCTGTGCTGCTCCAATCCCAGCACACAAAAATTCACACCAAGATGCCCCCACGGATAATTTGTCACATTTGGCACCTGCTGCTAAGAAAAGAGCAAGAAGTGACCCGGTGCAGAGATGTAATCATCCTTCACCTTCCTGCCCGGGGTGGGAGCCAAGTGGGAACAATCCAGGAATTCTTTCAAGTCTGGGCCTCAGAGCCACCTCCAGCCACCGCTGGCTTCTGCCAACTTGTTACTTGTCAGAAATCCCCCACATTAGGGTTGTTCAGGCCTTTTGAAGTAGATTGGCTGGAAAGGCAGAAATAGATTTTTTTTGTTGTTGTTTTATATATATATATTGTTTTAGGAATGCTGTGGAAGAAAGTTGTCTTGTAAGAGTAAATTGAAAGTCAGACCTGGATTTTATCTTTGTGTAGAGAGTGGGTTTTTTAGGAATGTTGTGGAAGAAAGTTGTCTGGAAGGAGTCAATCTAAATTGGGAAATAGGTTTTATTTATATATGTGTATGTAGATATAATTTTTTTAGGAATGCTGTGGAAGAAAGTTGTCCTTGTAGGAGTAAATCTGAAATTGTACAATATTATCATTCACTGGTCTCATTGTCGCCAAAGACCATGCACTTAAGAGTTGGACTTGGTGATCCTTGCAGTTCCCTCCAACTCAGAATATTCTGGGAAGTACAGTGCATTTATTACCTGTAATTGCACCTGGCAGCATTTCTGGTTTTTTAGAAAAACTTGTTTTTCTAAAAAAAAAAATTATTAAAAAATGACTATTTGACCACAAAGTGCAATGCTGCTACCATAGAAAAGTAAATATATTTTTGAAAACTTTAATGTAAGAGAAGCTGGAGTGCATAAAAATTCTTTAATCCTAGAGCTTTTGAGTGCTAAAGTGATAAGGCAGAAAGGCTTTGCGAAGCACAGGCATTATTTATTAAATGCTGCCATTTCAGCATCCACGGAGGAGTTAGAAGAGGAGCGTGTGCCCAGAGGAGATGCTCGTTCCACAGGCAGGGAGCGCTGGGGGAGCCCAGAGCAGAGAGGAGCTGAGGTTTGGTTTGCTGGTTCCGGTAACTTCCCTCCTGTGGCTGTGGAGCCACAGGACCATGGCAGCTCCTTCTGCACAAGCGGAGCTGAGGGGAAAGAACAGGAACATTTAACCCTTCCCAGACAGGGAGTTCACAGAGCAGCAGGAATAAAACCTGTTTGCTTTTGGGCATCCGCTGGGAATTCCAGCCTCTGTTGCCACCAGGTTCTTGTAGGACATGCTGGTGGCAGTTGTCCATTGTTCCATCCGTGGGGCTGGCCCCAAGGGACAAGGAACGTGGATTTGATCCCGAGTTTTCCATCACCACCCTGATGGTATCACTCAGACTTCTTTCCTCTTGCCCTTCCCTCGCTCGGTGTGCACAGCTGGGCTGGTTTGGAGAAATCAGAGGCTGCTCTTGTCTTCTCCTGCAGCAGATCCTGGTTATGGAAATGTTGCTTGGATGCTTAGGGAAGCTGTGTTTCCTGGTTTTCCAGTTAGAGAAGCTGTGGGATTTCTCCTTCAGGAAGGATGTGATAAATCTCAGGCTTTCAGTTGTTCTGAGAAAAGGTTTCACTCTCAAGAAATTGTGTGTTGGGGTGAGACCCCTGAAGGTGTGGAAAGCCTGGGGGTTTTTGGTGTTTGTTGCCAGTCTGGAACGACTCCCAAATTCCATTGACATAGGAGTTTCCAAAAAAATCAAAAGCAACTCCAAGCTGTATCTGTTGAATTTTCCTCTTGCGGTTATCCATGTAAACCTCCAAACTGGACAGGAAAAGGAGGAAGGTGCCTTATCCATGTCTATTTGTGGATTTGCTGGACATTATTTATTTCTTGAGCCTCAGTAGCATCTCTGCCACTGCTCTGCTAAGGGGGAGCAAATGGAGCAGGAGACATTCCAAATAATCCTTTGAGGAGTAAGTGAGGATAATGCTGGGATCTGTAATTTGGGCTTATATTGCAAAGGTTCCAAAGGATTGGTTGGCTTCTGGACACGCTCTTAGGTGGTTCTTTCTTCCTTTGTTCAGACCTGTGAGGGGAGAAAAGGAAGATACAGATCCTAATGTTATTGCTGCCTTCAGAAGAGAGGGATTTGGGAGGGATTGTTCAGTATGCTCATTCTCAGGTCTTCATTTAGATAATGGGACTTCCCCTGACTCCAGGGAAGTCAATAAGGTTTATACCAGAGCCCTGGCACTCTATAAATTAAATATTAGGAGCAGTGTTTGAAGTTTAAAGCCCTCCCTCCTCCTCCAGCTCAGATTTTCTGCCGCTGTGCTTTTGTCTTTCTGCCTGAGCACCTTGCTGACAAGTGCTAATAACAAAATGCCAAGAGAGGGTCCAGTCGGAGTTACCACACATTAAACATTCTGAACTTGTCCTTTTGCTCATAGATTGTGCATAATTAATAATTAAACGGTTTCAGTTGTAATGGGTTGACCTCCTTGAACTGTTCATTATTCACAAGGCAAAGGCATCACTCAAACTTTTTTTCCTCTTGCCCTTCCCTCGCTCGGTGTGCACAGCTGGGCTGGTTTGGAGAAATCAGAGGCTGCTCTTGTCTTCTCCTGCAGCAGATCCTGGTTATGGAAATGTTGCTTGGATGCTTAGGGAAGCAGCCAGTCCTGGGAATAATGGTCCATGGATCCTTACAAGCCTTTGTGTCTTTACTGTCGTTTTAGCATCATCCCCAGTATCAAGGTCTTTAGGATACTGGCCAAAAGCTGTGGCAGTTAATGAAAAGGAAACGACCACTTCCCAGTCAAAATTGAAAATATCTGTTCCTCACTCCTTTAAAATCTTGGTTTTCTACTTTCTTTCCTTCTATTGTGTGATTTCATTCTGAAGGTGGGGAAAATAAGGCAGATTACCAGGGTGCAGCAAATGTGACCATATTGCATCACACAGTGTAGCTTTGCTTTAATTCCTTATATTCCCATCTTTTTGAGTGTCAGACAACATCTGGGAAACCTCAGGATACAAAACTGGCTGTATCTGCACATCCTGGTACTTGAGCAGCCTGGTCTAGTGGAAGGTGTTCTCAAGATTCAGCCTTGATTTCCTTGAGCCTCTCAAAAGCCTTTCAGTTTTTTAGGCAAATACCTGATAAATCTGTATCCATAGTCTAAAATCCTCAGGATGACTCTTAAAGCATCTCTTTTCCCTCCTGAGATCCACTGTGTGTTCAGCTCCACCCTTCCACACAAAACCTCTTCCTCAGCTCCTGAGAGCAAATCAGCCCAGGCATGGCTGTGGCCAGCAGGTCTGAATGGGGTTAAAATACCTGAATTGAACAGGAAAATATGCCCCAAAAAAGAAAAACAAATAGGATTTGACATTTACTTCCATCCAGGTGAAATTCTATTAAGCGGGAGCCCCTCGTTCCCTGGCTGTGCTGCAGGACAGGAGCTGCAGAGTCCAGGGTTTTATGCTGATGCTGGAGCAACTTCTCCCCTTGCCTGGATGAGCCCAGAAGGTTTGGAATAACCAGAGTGGGATGCTGGTGGCTTCAGAGCAGCTCATCAGCTTCTCCTCCCCTCTCATAATGAGGTTTCTCTCGATTATGGGTCCGTCATCTCTTGTGAATGCAGAAATTATCACCTCCCAAATGAGTGTGAAGTGCTGGATGCCCATCCCGATCCCGCGGCGTGGACTGAGCCGAGCTGGCAGCCCCTTGGAGGGATGTTTGAGTTGGAACCAGCTCCTCACTTGCAGTTTAGTTAAAATAAACAGCAGGGGCAGATTGCCGGGCTCCCCAGGGAACGGTCTCCCATGGATTCTGTGCCCGGAGCATTTCCTACCTGTCCCTTTTTGGGTCCATCCCAGTGGCTTCAGGGAGAAGCCCAGGAAGGCTGTGCTGGACAGGAGAAAAAGATGGGGAGAGGCCAATCCTGCTGGGCTCTGTCTGAGCAAGGCCAGCGTTTTCCTCTGCGTTTTCTCGGTTAATACAGATCATTTCCATGGGCAATGCTTTGAAGTGGACAAAGTTTAATTGTGCTGCTGATTTCCTTGCGTCCTCTCCACTCTCCAGCAGAAACCTTGCCTAGATTGCTGTCATTTCTAAGTTTGGAAACAATAACCTCTCGCTCACCCAGCCCGAGTTCAAAGAGAATTTGGCCACGTTCTATCAAACACCCCTTGTATTTAATAGAAGTCTTTGAAAATTGTCAAGCAATTTTGGCTTCTCCTTTTACTCTTCAGTTACTTTTGATTTAATTGTATTTTCCAGCAGTTTCCAATTGTTTGAATTGGAAACAAAGCCTTAATAAGAGTTCTAGTTAATTTTCTGTCTTGTAATTACCGATCTCATTTTTCTGATAATTGGCCACAGCAATTATATGTATATTTACTAATCACATAGGAGGCTCTGCAGTCGTGTCTATCTGCCACCATTGATAATGGCACACACATTGCAGAGGTGCTTTTATCATCTTCTTTTTTCCACTACATCAAAGCTATTTCCCCGTTCTCCATAATGAATACATGCATGCATTTGACACAGTTGTGTGCTAGAGAAATTGTTTGGCTCCCACCAAATGCTGCACGCTCCGAGTTTCTTGCCTGCAGCGCTGGAAGGTTGTATGTAATGATATATTGCTCATCCAAATGGCCAAAGCACTCCAAAGCACAGTGAGATTAAAATAAGTCATTCCTTTGTTAATTTAAATAGGTGCATGTATCATACTTTGCAGGGTACTTTGTGGAGGGATGTCAGGGAGGAAAAAAGACGCCGAAAGGTATTTTTAATAGCAAATGAGAATAGATGAGAATGGAGTCATTTGCAGCTGCGTGTTTTATGTGGCTCTCTTGTTCCAACTGTAGGTCTAATGAGATGACACTGTTAAAGTACTCTGCAGTGTAATTTCATTACATCCTGAGCTGTTACACTATAAACACAGTGGAGCTCTCCGTCATTCTTGGAAAAACTCCTAAATTCGTAAAGCCCTTCTTTGCAAATGGTGATGTTGTTTGTTCCCTGTTCCTAATCTTTTTTTTTTTATATTTCACTTGTGTTCTTTTCCTTTTTTTTTTCCTTTCATAAATACTGGCTGGTTGTTTTGTTGTTTTCTACTACTAGCCTGGTAAATCCTGCTCTTTTTTTGCTTTTTGGTTTTTTTTTTGGCTTTTAAAAATTCTTTTTGCCTTTTAAATCCTGAACAGGCAGCATATGAGGACAGCCTGGAAAATGAATAAGTGTAAATAAACATGAGTGTAAATAAATAGCGAATGCAGTGAAAGAAACAAAGGTCAACACAAGAATAATTTCACAGCTCTTTGTTAATTACAAGACCATTTGTGTGTTACTTAAATAATCATTAATTTCTCATTTACACTTTCCCTACCTTCCTTTTTACCCTGTGGCTATCATTGTCCTTTTTTCACCTCCCCTCAGTGTCTTTCCACATGTTTTTACCCATTGTGTAATACTCATTAGTTGAAATTCAGTGTTTTATAACACATTCTCCGAAGAATTTATACCTTTCTCCCTCAAATTCTGCGTGTGAAAAGGGGGCTTTGTCGCTTCCGTGGGGTTATTATTCCTTGGGGTTTGGGGTTTGTTGTTTTGCTTTTTTTTTTTTTTTGGTGTGTGTGTTTTGTTTCGCTGTTATTTCGCTCTGCTCTTCAAAAAAAAAAATGATCTTCCCTGCTCCTGACTCCGCTCCTTGTCTCGCTGCAATCCCAGGAATCGCCGGTGCTTCCAGCCGGGGAGTTCTCGGAGCCATTTGTGCACTTCATCACTCAATGGTGAGCTGGGTTTGCAAACGTGCCATGCCCTGGATGTAAATGATCCATGCCATTAACTCCGAGCTCCCCGAGACCTTATGGCTTTGCCTGCATCCTTTCCCAGAGAACAGGGACTCGGGGGCCTTGGGCAGATGGGGCAGCAAAGCTGAGCAAACTGTTTAAATTATGTAAACGTTATTTACACAAAGGGTCGTAAAAGTACTTACAAGGATTGGGGGGTTTTAGGATTTTTTTTTTTCCCTCTGTTTTAATAAACATCGGTGCTGAGACTTGAAGAATTCATCTGAGGGGGAGAGTCTGCAAAAGTCATGTGTGTAATATCATTATTTAGAGGGATTTTTAATATTTCTTATAAAAGTGCCTCAATATTTAGGAAGGCAAGCGGCCTCGATGAATTCATTGGCTTCTCAGTAAGTAATTTTTACTGAGAGTCGTGGTTTAAAACACACCACTGGGTATATTTGCTGTCCTTAAAACAGAATAGTTCATTGGAAACCTTTTAAATTAAAGGGGAATTGGGGAGAGGAGGAGGTTGTAGAATAAAGAATATGCTTCTAGAGTGAGTAGAGGATACAAATCTGGAAGGTGAGAGATCCTGAAGAAGCAAAGCAAAGGGAAAATCTTTTTAACTGTCACACGTCCCCCGAAAAACCAAATCATTTAAAAAGGGGAGGCATTTATGCATAGCAGAAGAAATAAGCTTGAATTTTGTAAAAATAGGAAGTGTTGGAGGGAGAAACATCCCCTCTTGCAGGGCTGGGTGATCAGCTGGGTTAAATCACGTGAGTAGGAGCTGTGGCTGGGTGAGATCAGGACTCCAGGGATGTGTCCATCTCCAAGGTTGTGTCTTTCTCCAGAGATGTGTCCATCTCCAGGGATGTGCCTTCCCCCAAGCCCACAGCCCCACACAGAGCTATAGGTTGGGCTTTGCACATTTTGGGGTTTTCTGCCACACGCCAGGGCCACTGCAGAAGAAGTGACCCCATAAAACTGAATTTTGAAGAGATCATACAGGAGAAAGTGTCTCTGAGGCCTGCCACGGTCTGTAACAAATATGGACACAAAAAGCAGCCTGATGATCGGTTAATTAAAGTAACTAAATAATTAAAGTTTGTGTAACAGAGGCCTCAGTTTTCAAGGGGTTCAGCTTACAAAGAGCAAGGGTATTTGGAGGATTCTGCAGCACAACCCTGGGTGTGGAGCTCCAGGCTTTTATCCTCCCCAAAATATTGATGACAGACTGGTTTAAAAAAAAAGAACGGAGGCAGAGGGAGGGCTAACCTGTGTTAAAATCTCCACAGATGTCAACCTGCAGCAGAAGTGATGGTGGCTAATAGCCTTGTGTTCCCTGGAGACACAGCTACTTTGGACTGTCAGATTAGAACTGCTGCCTCAGACAGCTTGTGGGACTTGATTATTTGAGGGGCTTGGAGTTATTTGTAGGGGAAGGTAAATTGTGTCCTTAATATCTCCAGTTTCCAACACAGCTCATTTGGGGTTTTATATCCAGTGTTGTACCAGCTTTCCATGGGGGGAATTATTGCTTTAAAAAAAAAAAAAGAAAAAAAAAAAACAAAAAAAAAGCAAATGAGGAGCAACTATATCTTATTTAAGCAATCAATTTGGAATAACTATGAGAGATGTCAAGTGAACAGCATCCCCGACTTTATGCCAGTCACTCCATAAAGCCTGGCTGCTTGGATATAATCCAATTAGTCAGTAGGCAGCTCCTGATGGTCACCTCTGTGCCACGTTATTGTGTTCCCTCATGCAGCTAAGCACGGCCTCCAAGAGCTAATTGCACCTGTTGCATGGAAAACTAGGACTGTTTGGATGAGAAACATGATCTTATAAACAGGTTAATGCTGTGTAATGAACTATCACCCTGCAGGGTAATGGAAATAAATGGGAAAAAATGAAGGTAGGAACCCCAGGGTATTGCGTGTGCTCCCGAAGCTGTTCAGTGGTGGAGTTGGATTTCCCACCTGTTTGGATAATTCCTTGTGTTGAGCTGTGTCATAATCCCCAGAAAAATGGGAATCAGCTCTCTGTGCCTCCTGAGCTGGCTGGTTTTTAGGGATCTCTGTATTTACACACTTTGCATGGTTACAAACTGTGGAGCCCCACATCCCATAAGGGAAGGCTGGAAGGGAGGAAAAACCCATTAATATTTTGGTTACTGTTAGGAACCCTGTCTCCCATCATCACCTGATAAAGTTAAGAAATACACTGAAATTCTTTGCGCTGTGATAAGAGAGAGAAAATCCAATTCAATATTTAAACATTTAAAATAAGTGAGCAGTTGTTTTGATATGAACATTTTGTTTTATGACACAGCATGAAGAAGCAGCCAAAGGAAAGGCCAGCACCTGAAGATTTAATGGTAAGTGAAGCCTCAGTTTGGATTTGTCAGTGAGTATTTTTTGGTCATTTACATAGAAATGTATCTATTTTTTTTCTGCATTTTTCAGTGTGCTCTGTATATTTTATCTCTAAACTCTTTCTGCTTGTGCAGCAATTCCATATTTATACAGGGCACCCAAAGCAGAGGTGGAATTGTGATTCCACTGAAGTTGGTGGGTATTTTGCTGTTACCTTCACTTGTGATTTGGGGAGTTAATACAGAATTTTCACAGCCAGTATCAAGTTTCAATCAAAACCATTTTGATGCTTGATACACATTTTCTTCCAGTTTATATGTCCAGGGATTACAGCTTAATGTAGGTCACTCCTTGTCAGCATTTGCCAGCCTTAACCTTCCCAAATGTGAAGAATGAAAACAGAGGATGTGGTTAAAATATGTATTTTAATGAAATGCAGGAGCCACTGTTTTCACTGGTGTTCATGTAAAATTAAGTCATACTGGCTGCAGAAGAATGAGAGAATAATTGGCCATGGTGTGTCCGTGGAAGGGTTCTCAGGGTTGGAATCTGAGCTCAGAGCCCATTTCTGTGACTGGCAATTGTCTTTTTTTCAGTTATTACTTATTGTTATTTACAGCAATTTCTATGGAGTCATAATCTCCTCTGACTCAGATACCTTTGATTTTTAAATGTTTCCTTACTTTCCTTTACATACTGTTGGCTGTAACTCAAAGGCTTATCTAAAATCATCATCATTTATTTGCTGTGAAATATATAGAGATAATTGGAATACAGGAATAATTGCAATGGATTTAACAAGAGCAGGACACTTGGTGCATCCTCTTATTTCTTGTTTCCACGCTGGGAGCTGGAAGGAGAATAAACAAGTGTTTGTACTGCAGCCATTCTCTAGTTAAAGGCTAATCTCTGAAGATGCCCAGGGGCAGGGATCTCACAACCCAGACTAGTCTGAACTGAGATCCTGGTTAGGAAAGGATTTAACTGTGAATCTCATTTGGAGGATATTAACTTCACTAGACCTGCATTTGAAGTTGGGCACCTGCTTAAATACCTCACTGAAATGAGGCCTTAAAGTTTATCAGAGCCCCTCCACTTTGGGGTGTCTCATACCAAAGGCTTGAGCTGCCTGATTTTTGTCTTTTTTATTAACTTTTGATGGCTGGAAAATTCTTGCAGTTAGTCACATCTGAGAAAACTTGGAACAGGTTCTAGAGATGTAGACACATTTACCTTGTGCACTATTCTGCCATGGCTGGGTGGCTCAGCTATTAAAACAATGGAATAGGGTTTCATAAAACCTCTATCTGTTTGTAAATGCACATTTTGGTGATGCAATAGGCCTGCCACTTATAAATAAAACATCTGCAGATCACACAGCCCCCCATAAGTGTGTGTGGATGTTTGTAAGCAATAACACCACTCCAGGGTGCAGAGCCATAAAAATGAGGCCAAAGGGTGAGTGCCTGCAGTACCAGGGAAGTGCACAGATTTATCTTTACAACTACATGCCCTGGAGTGTGCTAGTCCCCTTTAAAGGAGGTGTTTTGTAAAATTATTTGGAAATTCCAGTGCCTCTGGAAAAAAAAAACAAACGTTCCTACTTTTTAAGCGATTTAATGCATTTTTCCCCCCTCCTTTCTATTCAGTTAGAAATGAACTTGCAACAACAAGTAGTAAAACAGGAGCTGCTCTCCAGTAAAACCCTTTATATTTTTTGCTCTTCCCCAGTCTTGTCAAGGAGCACTTTATTTATAAAATTAATATGAATATGTACATTAGAATTATGTGCTATATGTGATATACACGGCATATCTGTGCCTAAATATGTGTATAGAAAATAACATAATTGCTGGAAAATGAGGTCAGAAAAAACCCAAACTTTAAATATGACTAGATCACAGAAACACTGAGGTTGGAAAAGCCTTCCAAGGTCATCAAGTCCATTGATCCCCACCTAATCACAACCAGAACAGAGCACTGAGTGTCACATTCCTTGAACACGAATATCCTGTGAATTCTACAATTTCTCACCACTGTGTCCTTCTAATTCCATGTTCCTGGAATTGCCGTGTGGTTCTGGTGGATGTAAGGAGTGGATAGAGGGATGGAAATACTGGTGGATCTAAGGAATGCACAGAGTGATGCAGTGAAACCCTGAATCTTCAAGGTCACCTTATCACTGATTTAAACTAGAGCAGGATCTCACCTTATTCAGTGAATGCTGGGGTTTTTTTTTATTTAAAAGCACCATGCCAGCAATGATGGGAGGTGTCACACACAACCATCCTCACCTTCAGACAAACCAGAGCATCATCTTCCTCCCCTACAGACACCATCCATACTGCCAGTCACTGTTGTGTGACCAAATTAGGATAATTAAAGACTGAAAGCAAAATGAAGGGAGCAGAAGATCAATCTTTTCCTCCTCTGCTGATAATCAGTGGATTGTTAAATGCATGTGTGGAGCTTGTTAACAATACCTGGAGTGCCAGATTGGCACCTCCGCCAGAGTCGCGGAGCTGCAGCAGGGATGGATTCTCCCTATCTATCATGCAAGAAGCTCCTTTCTTATAAAACCCAAAATGCCCATTTTATCAGGAAATAGGGCCAAAGCTGAGGCTTGATGAAATTCCTGTTTAAAGTCAGGCTCCTCATTACCATAGATATCTATGTGTAGGTGAACACTGAATTTCCATCACCATTGACGTGGATCAGGTTCCTGTATTTATTTATTTTATTATTTATTTACTCACTGCCCTTTCCTCCATGTAGCCATCCCCAAACATTGATATCCCATTGCTTTTTCTGTACATACATAATCAAATTAACTGACTTGTTCCACAGGAGTGAAATAAGGAATTTCACCAGGTAATGAGAAAATTGTCCATCCAGGAAAAGGAGCAACCTTAAAATTTACGAGTGGTCATTCTGAACTTATTCCAAAATGCTGCTCTTTTCCCTCCAGTTTTTCTCTCTTAAGAGAAAGGCAGAGAGTCAATTGAATTGAATATATTCCTTTATTATCGCAGGGAAGACTGCACAGCATATTCCTCTCTGTCTCTCCCTTTCTAACACAAAAATCTCAACAATTCTTCTGGATAAAGAGATTTTCCCCCTTGCACTTGTGTTTCTTGCCAGAAACGCAGAGTGTTCTGGCATCCCAGGCCTATCCCAGGCAGTGCCTATTTAGGAGTTGTGGTGTGGCAGCCCAGGGAAGGTTTTAGCTCCTGCTGGTGCCCAGAGTCCAGGGAAGCATCCTGAGGCTGGGCTGGCTGCCGGGCTGTGGATGTGACTGTATTTACGGTATTTTTCCGAAGCTTTCCATTCTAAGCTCTATTTAATGGAATCTATGCATAGTAAGTAATCAGGTCAGAGAGAAGCAACATCCCCTGTTTGAGATCAATCGCTGGCTAATACTTTATCTAGGCCACTTTATTATCTCATGCTGATTCCATTCCCATTCTCCTCCTCCTTTGTAGCGTGCACTTCAGCTGTGGTAAAAGTACGGCTCGCATACATATTAAAAACATATACCCATTCTATCTGTATGTAAATGTGGGAGACACAGCTGGATATTGCAGGAGTTTGATTTACTAATAGTTATTATCTGTTCTAGCTGTTCAGAGGCAAAGAGAGTTGCAGAAAACAAGCTAGCGCAGAAATTGCCTTTATGATATCACTACCCTGCTTCGGTAATTGTTTAAAATCTCTTCTTTAGCTGCAAGCTTGGCCTTTTCTTCTGCAGATTGTTGGTGCTTTTTGGAATTGCTGGAGTCTCTTGGCGAGGTTTTTTTTTTTGTTAGTGCGGCATTGAACTCTTCCGTGCTACATCTGGCTGTTGAGACGAAAGGCATTTACGTAAAGAAATTGTGTTTGAAACACCAAAAGTCGGGAATGGAGCAGTTATTCCCTTATGCTTTCCTGTGGAGGCATCAAAGCCTCAGTCTTTAGGATGCTGCTGGATTTCTCAAGGAAAGATTGGGCAGAGGGTCCAGTCACCTCCTGCACTCGATTACTTTTGCACAGATCTAATGATTTTTGTTCAAGTTGTCAAATTTTAAATGCAACCAGGAGCTTTTCTCGTTTTTAAATTACTGATGGTTCTGATGTTGGTGTTTTATTATTGTGTGATAAATTGTACATCATCTGTGTCAAAGCCACTGACATGCTGGAAAACACGTTCTCCTTCGGTATTTTATTTATTGTAATGCCTAATGCAATTTTGAAATTTCCCATTCCTAGGCATCCAGCAATCCCTCTCTCCATTCCAGGAATGGCTCTAGACCAGGCACCCCAATTTTATTTGCTATAATGTTTTTTTTGGTTTTTCCAGATAAATAGTAGTTTGTGTATTAAAATGCCTTAAGATATGGGTCAAGATGCTAGAGATTCTCAAAAATGGATTCCAGCTACCTGTTCCTACATCTTCAACAAGTACAGGAAATCAAAAATGTGAAGCTTTTAAGTACCTATATTTCATGTAGCTTTATTTTAGAGAGTCTGAACAGTAGCTAAACATATTTGCAGTTCGTTGTGTTGAACCCCTGCTTTGACTTCCCAGGAAATACTTTTATGGTTTAAACAAACAAATGGAGGATCAGTATAATCCTGCTCAGATTTTCATCTGAACCTCCCGAATAAAGCCAATAAAACACTGGTGCTTAGGTTTGTCAATAAAAGGGCTTTCCCCCGGCAGCATTGGAGCAGTGACATCACTGAGTAGCTAGGCTGGGTTTTGGATGGTGGTGATTTTGGGAGAGACTAGAGGCCTCTCTGCACTTTGCTTTTCACAAACACACCTCAGAGGTCTTGTGAGATCAGTGATAGTGATCCATGGTTGTTGTCTGCACCTGTCCAGATGTTTGGGCATCATTGCTGATCACAGGGAGTCAAGAATTTTCCCTCTTTGGCCTCTTTTTTTATCCTGAGCTGGTGCAGGATCTCCCATCAGGAACGATTTGGCCAGCAGAAAATTGTCTGTGCTTGGGCCTGTGATGAATAGCTTTGCTTGCAAATGTCCAGACTCTCCTCTGTCACGATTCCAGTTACTCACTCCATGACAAGGGGAAGTTCCGACACACACCAAACACATGCAGATGTGAGGGAAAGGGTTCTCTCCCGGTTTCCCAAGGAGAAAAGTACAGAGCCAAGTATTCTAGCTGTTGTAAATATAGAATTGTTTAGGTTGGTAAAGGCTTTTTAGGATCATCCAGGATTCAACCATGAAATATATGTGATAAACAATAAACTGCATCTTCAATCTCTCGGTTCAGACACACAGTGGGTAAGGAGTTCTGGATCAAACCCTGGATACACTGAAGGCAATATCAAAGTTGATATCGAGGCAAGGATTTCACACCAGGGCTCAGGGTGCTCCAGTCACTGTGTGTTCATTATCTTCCTTGCTCAGGCTATCTTAAGAGGAAAAAATACATGTTTCTTCAGGTGGCACTGAGCTGAAATTGGGAAAGGTGGGTCAGGGATATTTCACCCTCTGTCTTGCAGAAAAAAAAAGGAAGAAACAGCCATCTCTGTCCTTGGGGGTATGAGCTGTTCTTCTTCGTCACTTGAGAAATCAGCTCTTGAAATGGAGAAATACATTCTATCAGTGTCACTAACTCCAGCAATTACCCAAGGGGAAGATGGTGACAGGGTTAAGGGGCGAGCTCTGGGGTTTGAAGGCGTTACCTTCATTCCCTGCCTTCTGCACCTATTGCTATGGGATCACCCAATTCCTGCAGCAAACAGGGAACATCTGACTGCCCCTTTCTAACGTGCCCTAGAGCTGCACAATATAGCAGCACTTCCCAGTGAAATGTGAAAAGGAATAACTTGAGTTGGCTCAAAGAGGTGTTGAAAATCTAAGGAAATTGGACAAAAACAAATTGGCAACAGCTTAGAGGGATACAGTTCATATTTTTTGGTTACTTGAGTCTCCTGGGCTTTGCAGTTTAATTTGAGCAAATGTTTCATTTGGCACTGCTGGTTGTTCACTAGTTCTCCAGGCACAGGGACAAATATTTACATCTCACTCATTTTGGTAGCAGAATTGCAAATCTTTCAATTACTGTATATTGAGAAGTAGTGCATTTGCCTTGTTGATATTTTATGTCAGCTGTGTTCCCTACGTATTTATTTTTAAATCTTTATAAAAATAAATCTGTTAGCAGTTCTAAAATAAGACCCATATCTTTAAATCCCAGAATATTGTTCTTTCTATTCATTCCAAATCCATCAGGGAATTTGCTCTAACAGGCAACTGTTGAAATCCATGTACGATTTTTATTTGTGTAATGAAATTGGTATTTTAAATGTATTCAGACACTCTGCATAGATTAAAATGTCTGGTGCTTGTGCAGTACCAGCTACTTGTGGGTCTCTAGTCCAATTAGCACCTCAGGACACTCCTGCAGTATTAAATAAGAGTAATAATTGCCTATGAATAAGCAGAGTATAAAGCAGGAGATAGAGATATGGCTTCTTAGTGACCTGTGTGCATTATGCCTCAAATCCCTTAATCAGATTTGTGCCGCTTGATTCTTCCGTCCGCAGAAATTCAGCTGGAGGATCAGGGCCTAAAGTAGTAAAAAATCAATTAATACAACTTTCTAATTTGCATGGTTGACAAAAAAAAAAAAAAACCCACCACATATAAATAGGGGACATTTTTCTCCTGAAGAGGGGCCGTGCTGAAAGATTTTTTAATTGGATTTTCATTGTGATTGACAGCGCTTGATTATGACAGTAACTTTATTTGGCTGGACTGTTAGAGCCCCCTTGTTCAGGGTGGTTTTTTTTCCTTTTCTTCCCATCCAAGGCCTTTTTTCTCCGTGGCATTCCCGGCGGAGCGCGGAGCCTGTGAAAGAGCCTTTTAGCACCTTTGTTGCCGCTATCCCTGGTGACGATTGGGCCCAGCTGGTTGCGGGTCGCAAAATGCGCCTCTCACAAAGAGAAATCTCCCTCGCCTCCATAATTTTAAGAGCCCCAGAAACCTGTTGAGGATTAGAAGTAGCTTTAGATGTGAAATGAGTGTTAAGTATTAGTAATCGGGAGATTAGGGCCCCGGGGACAACGGGAGATAAACAACCGCAATTAAGGCAAATCTGCCAGAGTAAACAAAATTGAGCAGAAACAGATGCCCTCGCCATTTTGGGGGATTGATTGGAGGGCACCGAGGAATCGATTTTTGTCTTGTTTACACTTCCAAACCCCGGTGATAAACTGGGAGGCTAAATATTTCATAGCGCCTGATTTTAGTTAATTTTTCTCGGCTCCTCACAGTGACCAGGCCCAGCCTCGCTCAGCCTTCACAGGGAGCAGCTAATTGCCTATGAAGGGCCCCTGTGTTTAAATGGGCTTGACAGGAATTTAAATTTTGTTTCAATCAACCTCTGTGCTCACAGCCTGCTCCAGTTTCTAATTTTTAAACTAAACATGATTTTTTTTTTTTTTTTTTTAAGCCACGGCCTCCCCTCCAGAGCCGGCTGCTCACGCTCCCACCCGGGGCAGCGCTCGGAACGCACGGCTTTATTCAGTCTGGAACACCAAAACACAGCCTTGGAAAAGTTCATTGTCCCATAAATGTGCATCTGCCTGCTCGGATTTGATGGGAGAGGTCGGGGGAAACACTCAGCTGGTGTAAATCGGGATGAGCATGTGCTTGCTGGGCTGGGGAGAGCCAGGTTTCCACCAGGGAAAGGCTCCCTGTTGGATTAAAATACAACTCTGAGAGTGGAAATGGTGTTTGTGGCCTCAGTCGTTGTTCAGTGACCTTGGGAGAGATTCAAAGGAATTTATATTTTTTTTCCCAAGCCAACTAGTGGTGATATATTTTGCCTTCTCCATGTTTTCAGCAGGGCTCTGTGTGTTTATTCCAACATCACTTCATACCTGAGCTTTCTCTGCTCCTCGGACGAGGGGATTTGGCAGCGCGTTCACCTCGATCATTTAGTACTTTATTTAGTCCCTTTACAAAGCCCGGCAAACACAGGGATGTTGTTTTGCACTTCGTGCAGGCAGTGCATAACCATGGAATGCAGGATGATCGTTGTGGTACTTCTGAAAACAACTTGTTCATTTGCAGAAACTTCATCACAAAAACGCTAACGAAGTACGAGCTGTTTCGTTCTCCCGTTTTGCTTCCAGCCACATAATTTTCTGGGGTTTTTTTGCTTTTGTTAATTGTTGTTATTTGTGTGTTTGTGTATGCACACAGCATTTTCTTCTCCAAGGTTCTGGTGAAAAACATTTAGGAGATTGTTTCAGTTTACTTAGGCTTAGTAATTTGCTTAGCAATTTTTTTTTTTTCCCAGTAGAAAAACTTGGGGAAAACAGTTGTTTTCTTCACCCTTCTTCCCCAGTCTAGGGGAACACTTAGTCCTCTTTTGAAGGAAATGCTGTAGGGAACATTTAGTCCTCATTTGAAGGAAATACTGTTGGGAACACTTAGTCCTTGTTTGAAGGAAATACTGTATCAGCTTTTAATTCTTGATGAGCTCCGTTCAGAGTCACCGAGACCATTCCTGTGCTGGAGCTGAGGACAGTTCTGTAGGTGCAGCTGCATTAGCATTAGAGTTCAGGTCAGGTGTGCCTTTCTGGTGTGAATCTCTGCTCTTTGCAAGCCCCCACTCTTTCATTCTCATCACAGCCAGGTCTTGAAGCTCATGAATTGCATCGATTTCAAATGACACCACACCAGAAGATGTGCTCCAGGCACACACCTAATGAGCTCTAGCTACTAATGGGCACTGAGGCCACAAACCAGACCAGAGCTGGGCAAAAGTCAAACCTCTTCCATTCCTAAAATGTTGCACCAACCGTTTCACTCAGCAGATCTGCTGCTGTTGTCGACAGCTTGCTAATGTTGACAGACTCTGTCAGCCTTGGGCCACTCTCCCCATTCCTCTTCTACAGCTCTTCTTAACCTCAGCAGCACTTGCAGAAGTAAACTCCAATTAGATTTCAGTTGCTTTTGTTTGTTTTAAGAGTCATAACACAAAAACTGAACTACCTTTGCTGGGAGCTGGTTCGTTTTTAGCTGAGCAGCGTGAGGATTGCCAAGGACAGTTATCGGTTTAACAACAAATATCAAAAGCAAAACTGCTGTGGAAAGAATGATCTGCAGATGGGCAAATAGATTCCTCTTCCACAGCCAAATCCTAGACTCTGTAGTAAATTTAAGACCAGTCTATAGCACAGGAAGGGAAAAAATAGCAGACCCAGGGTCCTGCAGCAGGAGGGGCCGAGTTGTTTGGAGTCAGGTCCCCCCTGTGGACTGGAGCTGCTCCAATTCCCGCTGATCTGACCTGGAAAATTCCTTCTTGACTCTTTGTGTGGTGATGAGTTGCCAGCTTGGACACATCAGTCAAGTGCACAAGGGGTCTCTGAGGTCTCTTTTGGGGTCACCAGCCATCCAAAGCTTGGAAAAATAATACTTTAATCATAATGGAGGATCTGTATTGCTGTTTAAAAATGGAAATTCAGGTGAGGTGTGTAGACAGTTGCTCTTCAGGTTAAGGTGTTGAGGTCTGAGTTAAGCTGTTCTTCCTCTTGGTCCATCCATCAGGCCTGGGAACTATTGTTATTTGAAGACAGATTCTGTAAATTGCAGGAGAGTTTTGGTGCCTCAACAAAACTAAACCAGCTGAAAATCACTTGCAAATAACTTTATCATATAAACACAAAACAATGCATTGGTAAAAGTCAATCTACAAATAGATAAATAATAGGGGGGAAAAAAGGACAGAAAGAATACTTCTCAAAAAAAAATTGTAAGGAAGAAATATAACTCCAAGGCTTCACTGCTTAGTTGTGTTTTCCATTTATCTTTAGCTTGTATCATCTTTTCACTGTCTCGCATATCATCAGAAGGATAAAATCATTGGTGTGCTAATCTAGGTAGCCATAGTTCTAAGGCTGACCTAGGCTAATCTGCCTTTGCAATTTCAAGAACTATGTTTGACTCCTCTGAAAGTAACCTTAAATTGTAGTCTTGTAAGAATTCCAGAGCTGTATCCTTCACTCCTTCTCCTAATGAGGTTATGACCAAATGCTCATTATAATTGCTTTAGACTCCTTTTAATTTTCAAGCTTATTAATCATAAGAAGAGTTATTTAAAATTGCATAAATTAATCTTAGATTAAAAGCCCATCAAAGCCTCGAAACAATTAAGAATAAGTAGGATTTCCCTGGGGCAGCAAGTTTTATTTTAATAGTGTAGTCAGGTGGATATCAGAACATTGAAGTATGGTAGTGATTAATGTATGCAAAATTTAAATGAGAGTTTTTAAATGGCAAATCTAAATCACATATTGACCTAACTGTAGGCTTTAACTGCATTGTCTGTCATATATTTAAACTGTTTAGTAATCAACATTTTAATTACAGTGTATGTTAGGGAGGCCATGCAACAAACAAAACTCCCCACATCCCGACATTCCGCGTGGAGCTGCTGAGCAGGCTGGGCTCTGCTCTCAGCTGTGAGAGTGAGGAGGGAGCAGAAACTTCCAGGAGAATAATCAGACTTGGTTTTCCATGTGAATGTGTTCTTGTTCCTGCATCATCTCCACCCAGAAAACTCCATTGGTCAATGCTGGGAGTGTCCAAGGTTGGACGGGGCTTGGAGCACCCTGAGGTCGTGGAAGGTGTCCCTACCCCAGGGCAGGGGGTGGGATGGGATTTAAGGTCCTTCCAGCCCAGGCCATTCTGTGATTCCGTGATTCCATCCTGTGGTGTGGCTTTCTGTCCACCACCCAGCTGAGAACAGGCTCTGGGGATGCTTGAAGCCTCTCCAGTACAGTGAGCACAGTCCTTGCCCTCAATAGTCTCTGTTCTGAGGACAGGAACAGGGAGAGAGAACTGGGCCAGCAAACACTCGGTCCCGGATCAAGCACAGCCTTGCAAGTCCTGAGGAGGAGCTGGAGTTTTAGGGTTAAACTTGATCTGTGATCTGCAATCCCACTGCTGCAGGTGCCGTATGGAAGAGACAAGGAGGCTGCAGCTGACCTTGCTGCAGCTTTGGGACACTGGGGACACTTTGCAGACACACATACTGAGCTTCCCAGCCCCTGCTGTTCCAAGCACTTCAGGTGCTCACACTTTTCTTAAAAGGGTTTTTTTTAAAAAATCCCAAAATTGCAAAAGGAAAACAAGAGATGGAGCAGCTGGATCACAAATAGTGTCTTTCACCCATGGGTACCTTGTGTGTCTCCATGGATTAACCTGTGTTCAGCCTTCAGTGTTTTTTACCCTGCTCAAGCCTTGGAAGCTGTGTGGAGCATCCCCTGAGGATGCCCTGCCACCTTCTGTGCCTGTGAATTAACAATGTTTTGGGAGTCAGCAGTGAGAGTATTGGCCTGAGGATTCCTCGCTGCTATTCCTGGCTATGGGAGCCGCAGTTGGATACTGTGGGTAGCTGGCACAGATAATTAGAACAGCATTTAGTGTGGCTTGTCCTTGGAGGCAGCAGCTCGAGATGGAAAATCCTCCAGCACTGGAGGCAGGGGCGGAGTGATGAAATCCTAACACATGCTGAGGTCACTGCAGGGGGACCCAGGGTCAGTTCAGGGTGGTTTGGGTTACTCAGCACTTGGTGCTTCCAGGAGTCCTGGGAAGCTGGTGCAGCTCCAGAGCTGAGCTTTGTGTTTGTCCTGTTGGAGGTCTGACTTGTCTCCCATTAAACATGAGAATGGGCAAGAATTCCCCCTCGAGTCCGTGCCCCCAGTTAATTACAAGAGCTCTAAATAGCACGGACACCTCAGTAGCAATGGGAGAACCAACTGGGATGTGCTGTTGGACAGCCAAGTTGGAATTTTTTTGGAGTTGGAGGGATGAGCTGCCAGCCAGGCTTTCCTGATTTAACATTTGCACTGTGGCTTGCCTTTGAACAGAGCACCTGGAGTGGGGGAAGGCATGGAACATCCCACCTGCTCTGGGAGCATAAGGAATGTTGTGGTTTGGTCACGTTTCACATGGAGTTAGAGCTGGCAGGGCTGGAATTCTGCTCATGTGAAATGGGTGCAGAGGCAAATTAGATCCCAGGCGTTCGATGGAGAGCTGGGTCAGAGGATGCTCTTCCCATTCCCAACTCCTACTGCCAGGGAACTCTTCCAGCTATCACCAGGAATTAGGGAATGGCAGGGAAGGGGAGCAGCTTCCAGTTTTCACTTTATTCTTACCAGGTGCCGTGTTTTTGCAGGAAAAGCTCAGTGTTGCTGCACCCGATGCATTCAGAGCATGCAAACACCACCTAATAAATAAACTGCTGCATTGTCCTCCTCATCCCCCCTCTAAAAAATTGCAGGTGAAGCAGCCAGTGAGCTTCCCTTAAAGCAGCCTGCAGCCAGCAGTAATATTTATTTTCTCTATTTGTTTTAAGCCTGTGAAGACTGTGGTTTCCTGCACACTGTCCTGATGGAGCCCTGACCAGCGAGCGTGCAATGCCCCCAGCCCTAATGTGCCATTAATGATAGGTTAATGTACAGTATAATGTTTTTTGGACGATGGGTTCATTACACTTCTGAGTGCAAGGTCCTTCTGCAGAGCGCCCAAGGTCCCATTGCATTATATCATGCAATAAAAATACCCTTTTCATATCACACACTAATAAACTGTATTTGAAATGCTGTCTGAGGGCACTGCTATTGTCTTGATAGGCTGTGCCTGCAACAGTTGGGATCTTTTTATTGTGGTTTTTGTTGTGCTGAGTTCAAAATTTTTAAATGGAATGCAGAATTTGTCTGTGCTGCTTGGTAATGAATGGAGCACAGGCCTTCAGCTGCTCAGGGTGGGAGGGTTCCTGGAAAAATAAATGTGAAAAGGGTGGCACCATTGCAACCAGTGCAGTGCAACTCGTTTCCCAACCTTCCTTTCATGAGCATGAGGAATTTTCTTGTCATTCCTAATTTGCTGCCCTCCCCAATCAACCTCTCACTGTCCCAGGGCAAAAAATATAAGGAGATGATGTGGGTTAGGTGTGATGTACTCCAGCAGTATCCCTGCCCACCATTTGGGAATCAGGTTCCTGCCCTGTCCTGATCCCTCTCCTGTTTTGTGCCCCAGGGAACACCACCCTGTCGGTTTTGGAGATTTCCAAGGAAGTCAGTGGCTGACTGGCATTTCACATTGGGAATGTGCTTTGTCACCACTCTAGGTTGGTAACTGCCTTTTTCCTGGACCTTTAAACCAGTCTCACAAACACTCACTTCTTGTGTGCCTGGACAGTGCTCTGAAATCCCAGGTGTTGCTTGAGAGGTGTTGTTTATGGTCTGCCTGCCCTTTGGCATTGGCCTAAACCTCCTTGGTGCTCTCCAAACACAAACATTTTGTGGTCAGAGGATCCTGTTTATGGGAGAGGCTCTCCTGGAGCTTTGCTCCTCCCTGGATTTGTGTGAGAGGCAGTGGAAGCTCTGTTACCTGTGCCTCAGACTGAGGAGCTGAAGGGATTCAGGGAGCCCAGATTTGGGGCTGTGGGTGATGATGTTGTGTCCCAGGGGGAATTTTTTCTCTCCTGGGCAGTTCATCCACCTGGAGCAGAGCTGCACGTGGGCACTCGGAGCTGGAAGAGGCCCATGGATCTGCAGCCCTGCCCCGGGTGCCATGAAAAGTCTGTGGCAATAAGCTTGGGGTGGGTTATTATAAGAAACAAAGAAATTTTTTTAGGCCAGAGGAGAAGGCCATGAAAGCAAATTGCTGAATTTTAGGGGTGGGTAAAATCATGGAACTTTTACCCTTGAATAATGGCGGTTTAATTGGCTAGGCTAAATGATTGATGGCTGGTGAGCAATGAGTTGGAATTATCAGGGCTGTGTGTTCAGGGGGGCAGTGCCCTTTTAATTTCCTGTCAGATATTTAAATCATTCACATCCCCCTCTTGAGAGGAGCTCCCCTGTGAAAGAGTTAACCTGTCTGGTGGGACCCTGCAACTTGAGAAATGTACCCTTTATCAAGAGAACCAGATGAGACAAGTTCATTTAAAAAGCCTGGTTTGTCATTGTTTATCTAATTTTCGGGGTTGACACACAAAATTAGGCTGGCTGACACTCACTCGGGGCTAGCCCTGGCCCTGTCCTGCCTGACCTTTCCAGCTCCAAGCTCTGTGCACTCCAGCAGCCACTTCCCATTGCCTGCAGAATTCCCAGTGCATCCCACCGAACCTGGGCAGGGCACGCCAGTAAGGGAAAAGGGCCAGTAAGGAAAACCAGTTTGGTGCTGGATTTTCAGCCTATTTCATGCTGGTTCTGCTGATTTCCAGGTATTTTTAAGGCTGAATATTGAAAAATTGTGAAGGAGATGGTTATTGCTTTGTTGTGAACGTGTGTAAGAGTCTGAGGAAATATAAAATACACAGGGATGGGATCATGTGTCCCCAAAAAACTCTGCATGCCACACCAGGCAGTGTCACCTCACTAGGCCAGGGAGGAACTGGTCCCTGCAACAGCAAATACATTTCAAGCTTCCACACATTTACCTTTTCTCAGTCTTCCCTTGCAATAACTCCCGACAGGAATATTTAAGTACCGCAGGTTGCTGGGTTTGGGTGAGAGCACATTGCTCACTCCAGAAGTCAGGGCTGGGACTTGTATTTGTGGCTGAGATGGCCACCAGGATTTATTGACAGTGTCCAAACTGCTGTGGCTTTCGCTGTCTCCTCTCTGAGGTGGCAGCCCTGTCGTGCTGCACCAGAGCTGCAGTGCTGCAGCTGCATTTCTGCTTTGGTGGTTCAGATTTTTATCTGGGTTTTTTCCCTTATTCTTCCTTCCCTCCCTGTCTCATCTCCCTGCCCCTCCTCTCCTCCATCCTTCTCAGATATCTCCAGTTTAAGGCGCTGCTTTCTGAGGTCTGCATGCTTTGGGTGATGGTGGCACTGCTCTGGGTGCCTGAGCAGGGGGGGATGTGGGAGTAGTGCCAAATAATGACAAAATGTGGAGAGCAGGGTTGAGTTTACGAAGAGGTTTCTAAGAGAGAGGAAACCGCTGCAGCCGCAGTGCTGGAGACCTTGGAGGAAAACTTAAATAATTCCCTGAGACATTTTTGGGAGCTGAGCCAGCTGCAAGTCCCTCTTTTGTAGTTTGTGCTGATTTTCACTGCAAATCTTGCTGCAAACAGGCCAAGGCCAGGTTTGAGGGACTCCTGCATTATCCCCAGCTCTGGGGGGGTTCTTTGAGAAATGTTTTTGTTGGAGTTGCAGGTGCTGCTGAGCAAGGGCAGGTTTTAGAAGCAGCAAAGTAGGTTTGGACGTAGATTTTGGCACAGGCCATCCATGAACACTGGACATCTTTGGGCCACTTGTGTCCTTTTTGGTTTTGGTGCCTGACCTGAAAATGCTGCAGGTTGTCCACGAAGATTTGCAAAGATGTGTCCTACGGAGCTTAGGTGGAAATCTCTGTTCTCCCATTCCCAATTTAAAAACAACTCAGAAAATCAACCACCAGCTCCTGAAAAACAGCTTCTAGTAAAAAAATCCCTTCAGCCTGAGAAAAATCCTCGCTGGAGCAGGACAATCTAAAAATATGAGAAATCTGAAGAGTAGTTTCAAGTTAAACTTATTCCTAGTGTGGAAACGCCCACGTTTTGGTGGGATATCCTCACAAAACAAAGCAAGCAGTGTGGAGGGCTGAGGTTTCGTAGCTGAAATTTCATTTGGAGCAGCTTAAATGCAGGGATATCCTGGGTGTGGGGTAGCTTTGGTTGTGAGGTCTCTCCATCCCAAAGGAGATTCATGGAGAAGGGACTGGCTGGAATAGCTGGGTTTCATTGCCCCCGTGCATCTGCTCTGCCCTATCTGTCCCTCCTGATTGTTCTCTCCTGCTTCTCTCCGGTGTCCTTGACTGTTTTGTTTCAGCTGCTTTCAGGCTGTGTTGGAGATAAAAGCATTTACCTTATTCCTGCACTTTTCCACCCAAAACCACCCCAGTGCTGGGCAAAAACACCTTTCCTGTCACTCTCTGCCTTGTCCAGAGCCCCTCTGCAGCTCTCCTGGATGCCCTTTAGGCCCTGGGAGGTCAGTGCACGTGAAGGATGCAGGGGGCACTATTAAAGAGAGGAATTTTAGGAGATCTCACACCTTGGCTAACCCTGCCTGTCCCCCTTTGCAGGGCCACCCCTTCATCGTGCAGTACAACGACGGCAACGCCGAGGTCGTGTCCATGTGGGTGTGCAGGATGCTGGAGGAGCGGCGATCCCAGGGACCACAGTGAACTCTGGAGCAACCCGAGAGCTCTTCCTGGATCAGGATCACCAGCCTTGGACTCGCAGTTTATCCAGATCATATTTTACTCCAAATATTTCCTAGAAGCATCAACAAAATCAGGGTATTTGTTGGCCGCCTTTTCACATTAAGGAATTCTCTTCCCACGTTTTTTTTGTTGCTGAGCAATTTCCAGATTATCTTCAGTTATACTGTTCACAGCCTTAAAGCAAGTATTTTCTATCTCTATTTTTGGGTTACTGAATGTACTGTCTATTTCCTGACTCCAGAGTATTTTTTAACTCTTGCTCCTGTCCAAGGGATGCCCCGAGTGTCCAGAGGGTTTCCTGAGGAGCTGGTGTCTCCGAGCACAGGCAGCCACAGAACGCTGGGTTTAAATGTAAAAAAAAAGCAAACAGACAAAAAAAAGATAAATATCTGGGCTTTTCCGCCCTGTGAGGAGGTGAGGGGTGTCAGAGGGATCAGCATCACACCAGTAAATGACTGGGAATGCCCCTCTCTGCTCCCAGTGCCAGCTGCTGGGGATCAGGATTGCTGGGAGGGCCAAACATAAGGAGCATTCATGGTCAGGCTCTGCAGGCCAATCCCTGAATCAGAAAGAGTTTTAGAGGTGGAAAAGGTGAAGTGGAAGAGGGCAATGCTCTGCTCTGGAGCCAGGCTGGGAGAGCTGGGGATATTCACCCGGAGAAGGGAAGGCTCCAGGGAGCGCCCAGAGCCCCTTCCAGGCCTAAAGGGGCTCCAGGAGAGCTGGAGAGGGACTGAGGACAAGGGATGGAGGGACAGGATACAGGGAATGGCTTCCCACTGCCAGAGGGCAGGGATAGATGGGATATTGGGAATAATCCTTTCCTGTGATGGTGGGGAGGCCCTAAATGCCCAGTGAAGCTGTGGCTGCCCCTGGATCCCTGGAATGTTCCAGGCCAGGCTGGGTAAGGCTTGGAGCAGCCTGGGATAGTGGAAGGTGTCCCTGCCATGGCAGGAGTGACAACTGGATGGGCTTTGAGGTCCCTTCCATACCATTCCGGATTCCATGATTCTCCTGAGCAGGGAGCAGGTGCCTCTGGATTCCTGCAGGAGCTGTGGCCTCTGGCTGCACAGGGAGAGCAGCCCCAGCCCTGGAATTTGCAGAGGGCAGCAGCAGTGGTGGGGTGAGATCCTCCTGAGGAAGCCACGGGCCACAGCTCCTGCTTGTGCAGCATCCCATGGGACTGTGGGGGCAGAGAGCCAGCACAGAGGGACCCTCATGTCCCTCATGGCCGCAGGGATTTTCTTCTTGTCCCCGCAGCTTCTGGCTTGCCTGGAAGCTTCTTGCCTTCCTCAGCTCTACCTTGATCCCTGATTTTCATCCCTTGGAGTCGCGGCAGGGTTGGTGCAGCCGGGTCAAGCACAGGCTCCAGGTTTGTTGTTCCAGGAAAGAGGAACAGTTGCAATGTCTCTGCTGGGTGTTTCTGGCTCCTGCAATTCCTGTGGGTGTTTCCACAACAGACCGACACAGATTGAATCAGTCCTCGTGTTAAGATGATCATTAAAAGGGAAAAAAAAACCAATAAAACTCAGATGTGAGAGGCAGGTTTGGGCTGAGTGGGTTGGGTGGGAGGAGGTTGGGGTTTGTTCGCTTGTCTTTGCATTAGAAATAAACTTTTGCTAAAAAAAAGGAAAGAGTCAGGTAGTTTATTTCATACCTGCAGCTTAAACCCCCCCACAGCTCAGTGAAATATTCCTCCTGAACCACTGCAAATCTGAGATGTTATTCTGGAAGCAGCCTGGAAAAGACTTTGTTTCCTTCCTTGGAGGGATCGTTTGTCTTCTTTTGAAGTGTAGAGGTTGGAGGCATGAACTTACAGACTAAAGTTTGTCTTAATTGCTCTGATGTCACAACCTCACTGGCAGATAACAGCGCAATGAATGAGCCAACAGCCCCCATTCCTCCAGGTCCTTCTGCTAAAGTGAGACAAATTCCCTCCCTGTGAGCCAACCACGGCGGCGGCAGCGCTGCCATTTATTTATCCCTAACAGTTTGCGTTAGCTTTCCCTGGATAAAAGGTCTCTCTCTCTCAGATTTAGTTTGAAACTCAGCAAACCCAGGGCTCTTCCTCCACTTTTCCTGGCAGGGAGATCTGGAGGGAAAGACTCACCTTGGAAGTCCGTGTGGGATGGAGCTGATAGAGCTGGGAAGAATCTCCTGGCTAAGGTGCTGCCAGAGTTATAATTCACTTGGGGGTTCATCAGTGTAATCAATCCAGCAATCAGGGAACTTTGGGGCCTCCATCACCTTTCCTCCCCCAAATCTTGGGATTCAGTGCAGCCAGAGATCTGCTTGTCTGCCCCACTCCCAGCACCACATTTGGGAGGGAATAGGGCTGGATGAGAGAGCAGGGGAGGGAAGTTTGGGATTAACCAGCTCCTGTCAGCCTTGCTGGCATTCCCAGCTGAGCAGCAGGGAGGTTGGACCTTCCCAAACCACCACCTCCTGCTTGGATACAGGGTCTGGGCTTGGTTTGTCCCCACGGGGGGTGTGGACCTCAATTCCTGCCACCACCCATCATGCCAAGGGGCACAGGTGAGGGCAAGGGGGAATGCAGTAAATTGGGCCAGGATTTAGCTCTGCTGGGTTCCCCCACCCACAGCAAGGTCCGAACCCAGCCCAGGCTCCTCTCCCTGCCCCAAGAACATCCCAATCCCTGTCTGTGCCTTGTGGGATCCAAGTGAGCCTGGCATGGGGCACCTCAACAGTGCAGGGACCCTCAAATCTTCCTGAAGGGATCCCCTGGGATGTGGCACCCATGGGCTGCTTTGGGGTTGAGGAAATCCTGCCTCAGTGCACTCAAAGATGACTTTGAGGTGGCCAGGACAGGAAACGTGCCCCAGGCTCTGACTTATGTGCAACGCCATCCTGTCCCCAAAATCCACTCCAGGGACGGGAATGAACCCCCAGGGAGATTTTCCAGGCAGGGCTGGAAGTGCTGGGTGCTGGGAGGGGCTCAGCAGTGCTGCTCTCCACGCAGGCGGGAGCTGACCTGGAGCTGAGGCTGCCTGGAGACGTTTTCCCTCTCCTGCTGCAATTTTTTGGGGTCTGAATTTTGGGGTATTTTTTGGCTGGAAAGGCAGCAGGAAATGCAGCAATGTTCCACCCTACAGCTGAGTCCTGCTCAGAAGATGGCATCAGGGGTGTGTAATGAACACTTGAACTCGGCAGAGGATCCTACAGATGCAGAGCACCCCCCCCAAACTCACTCCTCATCCCAGTAGCTCCTTTAGGGCTCCCCCAGCAGCCCCACACTAGTCTCACCTCTCTGTCTCCCCTCCTATAACCTCGGTCGTGGTGATTCCCATGGGAGTGTGGATGTGGGGAAAATAGATTATGTCCCATCTGTGCCAAAACTTCCAAAATTTTCCATATTTCCCTTTCCCATTGCCATTGCTCTCTCCTGTGAGAAGAGCCCGTGGAAGTTTGCCTTAAACTCAGCGGAGAATTGGAAAATATTTTGTTTCTCGAATGCCGTAGCCAAACCCATCCCGCTTGTCAGCATTCCGGAGGCAAAGCGTCCGTCTTTGTTTTCCAAAGAACAGCCTGAAAAGCCGGGGCGGAGGCGGGGCTGCGAGGGGTCCTTTACCTGTGCCCGTCCTTCGGCTTAACGCCGGCAATGTGATCGCGTTAATAACGGAGCAATCACCAGAAACAGCTCTTGGGAGCTTCATCTGATCCCTCGGATACCCGAGAGGAAAAGTGAACGGGAGGACTGAAGCTGGGAGGGGCGGGTGTGTTTTCCTGCCTCCCGGAGCCGTGTGGTCCTGCAGGAAAAGTTCACCTGGAGGCGTCCACAGAAAAGGGATGGACCACAGGAGTCTGGGCAACATATGAAGCAAAACCTGGGAATCTTGGGTTTTGCTGGAATAAAAAAACTCTAGCAGGGAGCAAAATCCGCAGGTGGAGAGCGAAGGCTCTGGGAGAACCGCGGGAGAAGCTGCTCCGTGGTGCCAGAGGGGCTTTGGCTGGGGGCGAGGAGGGGGCGATGCCACCGCAGCGGGCACTGGCCTCGCTCGGCTTTGTGGCTCCCGCTGTGCTCCCTCTGCCCGGCGCTGCCCCCGGGCAGGACAATCCGGGAGCAGTCACATCCCACGGGAGCTGCTCCTGGGACTTCGCCGAGAGCCGCAGCCTCAGCTGGGGAGGGACAGGAGGGCGGAGGCAGGCCAGGGGCTGTCCCCGGTCGCGGCTCCGCTCTGAGGGGGCCCTCGGTGGCTGCTCCCGGGGGCCCAGGGCACACACACAGAACCCCTTCGGCCTCTTTGGGCAGGGAACAGGAGCAGCAAATCCATTTCCAGGGTGCTCCCAGGCTGCTCAGCAGGGGCTCCTCCTGGCACTCCCGTTGGGATGTGGACACCCGCGGGGGACCCGTCCTTGCCCAGCTGCCACGGGCCGGCCCATCGGGGAGCAAACACATCCCAGGTGTCCCCAGCTCCTGCAGAGGATCCAGCTGTGGCCCCTCAGCCTCCCCCGAGGCTGCCCCTCTGCACCATGGCTAGGTATTTATGGGTGACTCCGCCCGGGGGAACCAGACAGGGATCAGCCCGAGCCCCAAGTGCTGCAGCTGGGTGGGAGCGATGTCCCTGTGGCCACCACCAGGCCTGGAGAGGGGGGCAGAGGGGCTCTCCAGGGGAGGAGCTGGAGCCCCTTGAGTGATGGTGAGATCCTGAGAGATACCCGATATTTTAGGATAACTAATCTTGAGCATTCCCGGGGGGACACACCGTGGGGCAGAAATTTGGAGGGAGGGGGGCATCCCCTGAACTTTGTGTCCTCCTCCTGCTCCCCGAGCTCACCAGCACTGCACTACCAGGCTGGCCAGCCTGGACTGGGAAAATCTAACGGGGGAACAGAAATTTTGAAATCTCCAATTATAGTATTTGGTCACATCGAATAAAAAAAGGTTGTGCAAGCTGCTCTAGTGGAAGGTGTCCCTGCCCATGGAGGTGGGGTTGGAACGAGAGGAGCTTTAAGGTCTCTCCTAACTCAAAGCAGCCACAGCGAGTCTGTGATCCTGTGCCTTTCCCGTCGGGAAGCTGCAGCCGACGCGGCTGCCGAGGAGCTGCGCTGACCCGGGCTGCGTTACCTTCAGCAGAGGGTACGTCCATAAACCACACGTGTGCGCTCAGGACAGGATTTATGGATTGAGCCTTCCCGGCTCCTGGAGCGGCGGCCGCCTCCCGGTTCCCCGCTGCGGCTGCTGCCGGCGCCGGGCCCGCGGTGCAAGTTCAAGGTTTGTCAGAGCCGGGGAGCCCGGGAGGTGTTTAATGGCGAATTGGATGTCTGGGGCTTTTATGGGCAGGAGGAGGAAAACTTCCCCGCAGCCGAGGCAGAGCTGCCAGGCCCACACGCAGGTGAGTGCGGGTCCATCCCGAAGGGAGCCCGGCCGGCCCCGGCACGGCAGAGGCGGAGGGAATTGCTGCCCCTGGCTCGTCCCACTCCGTCCCTGCGAAGGTGTTTGGTTTAACCTGATCAATAAAGTCGTGTCTATCGATCCCGCACGCCGCGTTCCTCCTCAGCCTCACGGCCCCTCCGGCCCAGGGAAATCGGGAAGGTTTAGAGCCGCAGGGATGGTGCAGGGAGGGTTTGGGTGGCCAGAGAGGTGAGGGGCAGGGGACAAGGTGGCAGCAGCTGCAAGGGTTGGACAGCGGGGGGCCTGAGGCAAACTGGGGAGAGTCGGGGGTTGTGTGGTGGGGATGGAGGGGGTGGGGGGGCAAGGGGGCGACATGGGGGGGACCGAGGGGNNNCATGGGGTGCACCGAGGGGGGGGAATGGTGGGAGAGCTGGGGGACAGAGAAAAGGGGGGGCAAGGTGGGAGAGCCGAGGCGCACAGAGAAGGTGCATCGGGGTGGGGGTCAGGTGTGCCCAGCGCTGGGAAGAGATCTCGGGGCGCACCGAGAGGAACCCCCAGGCTCCCCGGGGATGGCAGAGCAGGAGCCCCTCACGGTCCCGGTGCTCCCCCCGCCCCGCGGGGGCTCAGCAGCCGGGTCAGGCGGAGTGTGCCCGGCCTGCAGAGAGCCGCCGCCCGCTCCCTTTGTCAATGTCCAGTAATTAAAATGTCACCGTTTAATTTTCAGGCCTCTCGGAGCAATCTTTTCCTAATAAAGAGTTTAATCGAAACGCTCCTTCCCCCGCCTCGGCGGGCAGGGCCGCGGAAGAGGCTGCGGAGGTGCAGAGCCGCCGCGGATCGATGGAGAGAAGCCCGGATTGATCGGCCTCTAAAATTAAATTTATTGGGGTCATGGTTTTATATGGTGCTGATACAACTGTTAAATGGGGAACATTCATTTCCAATAGGAGGCGTTTATTAAACTTCCACTGAATTAGACCGCCGTGATTTATGTGGCAATCTCGGCTCAGCCCTCCAGGAGCGCGGGGCCTTCCGCGCCCGCCACGCGTGATTATTTATTTATACACCCGTGACACGGCTCCCTAAGTTTTAACCTAAATTATCCACCGGCTTCGGCTGCCAGCGGCACCGGCCCGGAGAACGGGGAAGGATGAGGGGTCCCGTCGGGGCGCAGCGCCCTCCCCGCCGGCCGCGGCCCCTCCGCGCCCCCCGGCCCCGGGGGTGTCCCCGAGGGGCCCCGCGGTTTGGGGGGCGGCGGCGCCCGCAAACGTCCCGGTTCTCGCGTGCGGCGATCGTTGAGCGTTAATTAGAAATTCATTACAATTAAAAGCCGCGCGCACACGCCTTAATTACATCTGATTTTTAATTCCGAATCCGTGTTTACACAGTAAGCGAGACGTACCTCCTGATTATCCCCAATACTCTTTATACTGTACTAATTATGTAAATTAAACCTAATTAACTGACAAAAACTGCAGTCAATTCAACTGTTAAAAGATACGGCGGTTGCGAGGAGCGGGGCGCCGGCGGGGAGCGCGGCCGGGGCGGCGGGGCCGNCCCGCCCCGGGGCTCCGCGCCGCCGTCGGGGCGAGCCGGGGGCCGCCTCCGCCGCTCCGGGCTCCGGCCGAGCTCTGCGGGCACCAGGGCAGCGGCACGGCCTGGGCAAGGGCACGGCGGAGGGGATCGGGGCAGAGCCGCTCCCTCCCGGAGCCCCCCCTCTGCTCCCAGCCCCACGATGCGGCCCCGCAGGAGCGGCCC
>VZRF01013968.1:11744-23248 GCA_013396875.1 Vireo altiloquus | reverse complement strand
TTTGGGAATATTTTGAACCTTCTAATTTCTTTCCGGTTTATGCACAGGGACTTAGTTTTCCTTGCTTTTCTGGGTTTAAACCGGATCGCAACAAGGAGTTGTTAGGTTAGGTCCTAGATTGGACTTGATGACCTCAGAGGTCTTTTCCAACCTAGTTCATTCTGTGATTCTGTGATTCCTAGCTGTTATTTGTGCACAGGTTCCCCATTCCTGTAGGAACCAGCTTGCTCTAACTACTCCCTAACATATAAATGGGTTCATTTTCCCCACACCTCTCCCTACAGGGTCAAATAACTGAGTAATCAATTAAGGTTATGTCTCCCATAAAAGCCTCACAGACAAACTAATGATGTAGGAACAAGCAAAGTATGCAGAAAAATGAGTGAACTGCCAGACTCAAAGTGGTGTAATCAGCAGCATGAAATCCAGATGGAGGCCAATAATGAGTGGTGAACCCCAGGGGTTCATATTATTGTTCTTACTTCACCTACAGGAAGCATCATACTAGGAGACTAATCATACTGGGAGACTTCAATCACTCTGACGTCTGCTGGAAAAGCAGTACAGCAAGCTATAAGCAGTCAACTCTTGGTGTGTGCCAAGTATAATTCCTTAATCCAGATGACAGCCCAACCAGAGGAGAAAAGTTGCTGTACCTGTTGCTCACCAAGAGAGATGAACTAATTAGAGAGGTCAAGCCTGGTGGCAGCCTGGGCTGCACTGATCATGCCACAGGTAGAATTCATAATCTTGAGGGATATGGACCAGACGAAGAGTAGAGTCAAGACCCTAAATTTTAGGGGAGCAAACTTTCAGTTGCTTAGGGAATTAGTGGATGGGGCCTCCTGGGAAACTGCCCTAATGGACAAGGGAGCCTAACAGAGATGACAGCTCTTTTAAGACAGTTTTCTTAGAGCACAAAACTTATCAATTCCCATGTGTAAGAAATCAGGCAAGGACGGCAAAACACCAGCATGTCTGAGTAAGGACCTCCTGGTCAAACCGAACTGTAAGAAGGAAATCCGTAGGCAGTGGTACTGATGCCTTAGGTTTTAACTTTTATATTTTTCAAATCCTGTACTGCCTAGTGTGTAACTCTGAAGTTTCTTGTGGCCTGTTAGCTGCTGTTCTCTCATGCTGTTTAGACATAACAAGCCACTCTAGGTTTGCTCTCCAAGGACACCTAGATTGTCCCAGGCCCCAAAATATGTAAACTGAGGCCTCTGAAGAGGAGGGCAAACTTAGGATAGTTACATCATTAACTGGGGTTGAAATTGGAGAATTGATCCTGATATGCAAATGGACCAAACTTATAAAAGTGTGAAGAACTTGTGACCCAGACTCCCTCTTGAGTGTAACCTTTTGACTGCCCGAGGTGTACTTTGAAGGCCCTTCAAATAAATATCTACCTTTATTCCCTTATTCTTGTCTAGTCTGTTTTTAGGTGGCTATCTCAGGCATCAGAACCAGGGACATGTATCCTGGGAAGAAAATAGGGATGCTGCCCAGATGTGTAGGCATGGGACCAGGAAAGCTAAGGTGCAGTTGAATCTGAATTTGGAAAGGTATGTGAAGAATAATAAGAAGGGCTTTTACAGGTAAGTTGGCCAGAAAAGGTTGATTAAGGAAAATGTACCTCTGAAAATAAATAAGGCAGGAGAACTAGTGACAACCATCATGGAAAAGGCTGATGTACTCAACAATTTTTTTGCCTCAGTTTTCAATAGTAATGTCTCTTCCGACATCTCTCAACTCCCAGCACCTCAAGGCAGGGACTGGGGGGTTGAAGTCCCTCCCTTCTTAGGAGAAAATCAGGTTCAAGACTGGAAGGAGATGACACTCCTATTTTCCTTCCTCGTTAATGGTTTGTAGGCTTGTACTATGAGCAAATGCCTTGGATACATTTCTACTAGATCAAAATGTAAATACTTGCATGTGGTTGGTTTTTACTGTAACAAACTTCTTATTCTTTCTAAGTAGGAAATAGAGAGCACCTGGCATGTGCCCTCACACAAGGTTTAAATGGGACATCCAAGGCAATTGTTACCTTAAATTTGGAAGTAACTGCTGTACACCAAGGAGCCTTACAATGTTGATTACTGATGAACTACCTCCATCTTCAACATCATAAACATTGTTCCAAGTTAGAGGGGATGTGCTGCTTCAACATGACTGCTGAATCAGCTGGCATGGAGGAAAATATTCAACATCTTCATGACTTAATACATCAAATAACATGACATATCAGTGGTGCCTGGCTAATTGAGTGGTTTAATTCTCTGACAAAAGGGGTGGAACACTTAACTCAGAATTATCTGTTTATATGTGGGGTTTTTTATTTATATGTTTTTTTAAGTGCCTCTGTAAATTACCCTATCCCACATTTCTAGCCCCAGTGGCATTCATCTCTTGAGAAAGGGGGTGGAATGTTGGGAGGAATGGGTTAAAAGTAGAAGACTGGTGAGGAGGATTGAAAATATACTCAAGTGACCTTGCAGCTGGGAATAACCCTTGATAAGCCAGTGGGAACAGCAGGCTGGTATTCTCCGGCACGGACAGAGATTAACAGTGACTGTCTGCTTGTGTGCCTCTGTCTAGCTATTGCATTGGAGATCCCTCAGTTAGCAAGATAACAGAAAGAAATTTATTCTTTGCATTTTAGCCATGGGTTTGTGTTTGTTCTGGCTGCCTACCTGTGCTGCTTACACACTGTCACTTAGAAGGGCTTTGATAGACTGCGGAAATGGGCTGACAGGAACCTCATGAATTCAAGCAAAAAGAAAAAGCAGGGTCCTACACCTGGGGGCAAATAACCCCAGGCACCAGTACAGGCTGACGGCTGACTGACTGGAAAGCCGCTTTGCAGAAAAGGACCTGGGAGTTCTGTTGGTCATCAAGTTGATAATGAACCAGCAATGCACCTTTGCAGCAAACAAGGCAAACAGCATCCAAGGAAAAGTGTTGTAAGCAGGTTTAGGGTGGTTATTGCTGCTCTCTGCTCAGTACTGGTGAGGGACCTCATCTGGAGTTCTGGGCCCCCAGCACAAGGACATGTACATACTGGAGTACATACTCCAGTGTCCAGCATTAAGGTATTGGAGTGTCTGGCATTTGATAAGAGGTTCAAAGAGCTGGGATTGTTTAACCTGGAGAATACAAGGCTCAGGTGGGATTTTATCAATGTGTACAAATACCTGATGGGAGGCAGCAAAGAAGATGGAGCCAGACTCTCTTCAATGGTAGACAGTAAAGGGATCAGTTGGCCCAAATCCACAAATTGAAATAGAAATTGCATTTAAACATTAAAAAGTTTTTACTGTAAGAGTGACAGAGCACTGGCTCAGGTTGCCTATGGAGGTTTCGGAGTCTCCATATGTGAAGATAATAAAAACTCGCTTGGACATCATACTGGGCAACCTCAGCTAGTCAACCTTGTTTTGAGTTCTAGAGTTATTTTCCAACCTCAACTATTCCTTGATTGCATAGGTTTGCCAAGAGTGGAGACAGAAATTCCCTGAAAGATCTACATCCAGAGGCTATTTAGTCTAGTTTCCCTTCCTTCCTACTCAGAACAACACCAAATGTAGTCATATCCATAAAAAGTAAGGAAGGTGATATGGCTTACATGTTATTTTACCTTGTGTTTATTAGATCTACTTATATTAACATTACTGTTTTATGCTTTTATTTTTGCAGGTCAACAGACAGCTGCCACTCCATCAACAAGAGAGGGCTGACAGTTGTAGTGTAACAAGGTAAACTCTGAAGCAAGACCAAGGAGTAAGATATGCAGCCTGCCAGAAGAATCTAATTCAGTAGCAGTAGACTTGAACTATAGTGAGTGGTACACATCAGTGCCTATCAGACTCAGAGGTTTCCTGAAACTGCAGGAATTCTTAACTTGGCTCCATACCCTATAGTAATGTTTGCTTGTTTTTATAAATTATGTTAATCATAGACACTTAGCAGATCATGCACTGACTATACAGTGCCACGATGAACTGCCAGACCTTTACAGATTATCATGAGGCAAGACCTGATAGGAAGAAGTGAATTCCTCCAAGAAGTCTCTTCTCAGTCCTGATTAAGAGCCTTGATCCATAGAAGTGTGTCCAGCATCCTTGTTGGAGTCATTGAGCAGTAATCTGTGATTTATGGATTACCAAAGTTGAGGGATAGAACTGACCTTGCAGGCCAGAAAACATGGCATTGTTTTTGCTAACAAGGCCACAAATCCAATATAGGCCTCACTTTTCATATTTTGCTTGTGTGGAGATTTATTATTTTGTCTATCTGGAGTAGCCAGTAATTCTAACAGTAATATTTTGCATGGCTGAATAGCTAATCCGTGACCTAACCCATCTTTGTCTTGCTTAGCTTGGTCTAGCTATTTAATATCATAATATCAGTTTAAGACACTTGAATTAGACTCCTTTTAGAGCTCTAACACATTTAAGTGTTACAACTTGAGATTTGGGTCCATCCAGGCTGGGGGATCACAGTCAAAACTTTGAAAAAATGCTCTAAAGTTATAACCACCTTACAAAATTGGTAGTTTTATTTGTTTACAGGATAATACTCAAAGAAACAATTTGAATAGAACAGACCTAGTGACAGAACTGTTGACTTTGGTAATGGTCTTTTAAGCAAATGTGTAAATATAAAAGCAGAGGCATCAAAGAAGAAAGGAAAGAGAAATAAAGGCTTGAAAGAGAGGGAAAACAGTACTAACAGTACTTAAAGGTTGAGAGAACTGAGTTACACATGTGTATATATCAAGGTCTGAAAGAGGATAATATATAATAAATAGGGAAATATTATGGTTGAACCAGAATAGAAGTAGCACCGAAATGAGATACTTATCTATGCCAGGTATTGGAGGTTACTTATATCTAATAATCACAATTTAATCACTGAACCCAACATTTCTGTAAGAGCAAAAAAAAAGAAAGAGAATGGTAGAAGTCTATACATGAACGTGACGACTGATTATGTGCACAACTCTAATTTTTCCTCTGCCGTTTTTCCCTCTCCCCTCCCCTAACTATTTTGTTGCCTATGTTCTTAGGATCCAAAGCCCAGCTCTGATGCTACAGAGCTGCCTAACCTTGGGATACATATCTGAAAAAATCACTTTAACCTGCAAGAAGAAGGGAAAAAAGCAGGGTGAGGCTAGCTGAGAAATTTGAGTCATATCAAGTCACTAATATCAATAGTGAAAGCTAGACGAAACTGGTTTGAGCGGTACAAATATGTGTTAATTTTTACAGTAGTGACCAGGAATATCACTGTTCATGTACTGGGGGCTATATTAGGTGACAAATTTATTAGGATACCTAATAAGATATTATAAAATGCATGTGTTTAATAGAATTGGAAAAAATCTATTGTAAATGTAAACTTATTTATGATAGGAGAACATATTGGTTAACTAAACAATTATACAAGGAATGAGAAACCTTTCATCATTGTCAAATGTTATGAGGAGATATTAGGCAAAACTTTTTAAGGGATAGGGCTTAAAGAAATATTAGTATATCTCTTAAGACACCCTGTTGTATGGTAAATCACATTTATTCAAATGGATAGTTTTATTAGTTGTGATAATCATAACATAGTATAGAACCAGAATGTTTATGCTTATAATGATTATACAGCTAGTGAAACATCCTATGATTATGTAAATTGAATGAAAATTGACAAAACCATAGGTTTAACTTAGGTACCAACAGGGAGAGAATTGCCATAAAAGAACTGTTTGTACATTGGTCACTAAATGATAGTGGTTTTGATTCTCAGAGAAGTAAGGAGGAGGTCAGCAGGCCTGCTACCTTGGAATTCCAAAAGGCAGACTTTGGCTTGTTTAGGACACTGGTTGAGAGAGTCCTTTGGGAGTCAGTCCTGAAGGACAAAGGAGTCCAGGAATGCTGGACATTTTTCAAGAGGAAATCATAAAGGCACAGTAGCAGGCTGTTCCCATGTGCCCAAAGATGAGCTGGCAGGGCAGACGACTGGCTTTGTCTGGAACTCAAGGGAATAAAAGAGAGTTTATGACCTCTGGAAGAAGCGGGCAACTCAGGAGGACTACAATGATGTTGTGAGATTATTCAGGGAGAATGTTAGAAGGGACAAAGACCAACTAGGACTTTCTGACCACTGCTGTGAAAGAAAAAATGCATCTATAAATACATAAACAACAAAAGGGGAGCTAAGGAAAAGGCTGGCATACTTAATGCCCTCTGCCACAGTCTTCAGTAGTAAGACCACTTGCTTTCTGGGTACCCAACCTGCTGAGCTGGAAGACAGGGATGTGGAGCAGAATGAAGCTCCCCATTATCAGAGGAGAAATGGTCAGTGACCTGCTACACCACTTAGACACACACAGGTCTATGGGGCTGGATGGGATCCACCAAGGGAGCTGAGGGAGCTGACGGAAGTGCTAACCGAGCCACTTTCAATCTATCAGCAGTCCTGGTAAAGTAAGGATGTCCCAGCTGACTGCAAGTTAGAAAATGTGATGGCCATTTACAAGAAGGTCTGGAAGTAGGATCTGTGTAATTACAGTCCTGTCAGCCTGACCTTGGTGCCCAGGAAGGTCATGGAACAGATCATCTTGAGTGCCATCATGCAGCACATACAGAACAACTAGGGGATCAGGCCCAGCCAGCATAGGTTTATCAAAGGCAGGTTCTGCATGACAAACCTTATCTCCTTCTATGACAAGGTGACCCACTTAGTGGATGAGGGAAAGGCTGTGGATGTTGCCTACCTGGACTTTAATAAAACCTTTGACATTGTTTCCCATAACATTCTCCTGGAGAAACTGACTGCTTATGGCTTGAATGGGCATATGCTTCAGTGGGTAAAAACATGGCTGGATGGCCAGGCCCAAAGAGTGGTGGTGAATGGAGTTAAATCCTGTTGGTGGCCAGTCACAAGTGATATTCCCCAGGGCTCAGTATTTGGGTCAGTTCCTTTCAATATCTTTATCAACGATCTGGACAAGGGGATCAAGTGCACCCTCAGTAAGTTTGCAGATGACACCAAGTTAGGGGAGAGTGTTGGAAAGCTGTACAGAGGGATCTGGACAGGATGGATCAATGGGCCAATTGTATGAGATTCTACAAGGCCAAGTGCTGTCCTGTATTTGATGATCCTAAAGGGTCTTTTACAACCTAAATGGATCTATGATTCTATCTACCTAGAAGCCACTGGCATGTCAGTATGACACTGTTTTGCAGTACACTGCTGGGGTTGGTCTCCCTGCTGTTTCTCCAAGTGGAGAACTATGACCGTGTGTGTGAAGGAATAAATGAATATTTGAATATGAAGTTTGCTAATGATATCAAACTGAGTGGGGAAGTGGACACTTGGGAAGGGAGAACCATCCTGCAGGAAGACCTGGATAGGCTGTAGCAGTGGGCTAACAAGAACCTTATGAAGTTCAGCAAAGACAAATGTAAGGTCTTACACCTGGGAAAACATAATCCAGGAGTGCAGTACAGGCTGGGATCTACCCAGCCTGGGAGCAGCTCTGTGGAAAGGGACCAGTATTTAAAGGGTCCTTACAAAGAAGATGGAGACTTCCTTTGTAAAAAGAGTCACAGGAAGTATATGAGGGGTAATGGGAACAAGTTATTCCCAAGGAAATTCCACTTGGACACAAGAGGAAAATTTTTCACAATGAGAACAATCAGCCATTGGAATAATCTCCCCAGGGAAGTGGTGGATTCCCCAACATTGGACACTTTTAAGATTCAGTTGGACAGGGTGCTGGGCTACTATCCTGGGGTGACTGTATGAAACCGTATTCCCTGTCGTCTGCTTTATGCCCAGACACAAGTCCCGTATCCTTAAGCTAGGTCCGGGAGAGGGAGAGGAAGACAGTGGAATTCTTTTGGTGGCCTGTGTTCAAAATACAGATAACTCCCTTGGTTTTTCCCCAGCTCTCAGCTCTTTTTTCTCAGGAGAGAGATGGAGAATAAAAATTCTTTGCTTTTTAGCTAGCTTCTTGTTCATTAGCTGAGGCAAGAAGTTTTTCCTGGGACTGTGGCTGCTTCTTCTTCTGGAATTGTTCAGCTTTGCTCCGGTCCAAAACACCAGAACTTCGCCAGGAGCCCCATGCCGTGGCCTGGAGGAGAGGCCCTGGGGCACTGCTCCCCGGCTCCGGAGGACCTTGGGAGAGACCGAGCATGACTCTAAAAATCCACCATCTTTCTCCACAATGAGGTTTATTATCTAACATTATTCATTTTTCTTTTCCTTGTGACTGTGTGCACCTTGCTTGTTACATAAATGGGTTTTTTCACTTTCCTCCAAGAAATTCCTTTCGAAACTGTGGGGGAGGGGCTGCCAAAACCTGCCTTCCATTAGAGGACACGTTCATCTCAGGACGTTTCCTCCTAATTTGTCTCAAACCGAGCCAGCTACCTTGCCTAGATCGTGCTTTTGCCCATAAAGGTTGGACCAGATGATCCTTGAGGTCCCTTCCAATCTGGTATTCCATGATTCTATGATTTATAAAAGCTGTTATTAATGAATAATGGTTGTGATCTTTGTCTCCTACAACTCAATCCCCTATCCGGGTAAATGGAATTTACAACATCACTTCCTTTTGTTCATTCTAAACCTCGTACCTGAGTTTCCCTCGATACCCTTCATCTCTCTCACCAAATAAGACAGTTTAGAATTTCTGCCTTTTCCATGCCACTCATGATTGTAGAAATCTTCACGATATAGGTAAAAATAGTGGATTTATAGAGGCACAATAGTGCTCTTGCTTAGCTATCTATCCTTTTCCTAATAATTTATAGCATTTCATTTGGGTTTTTCTTGGACCATCACTGAGTCAAAATCATTATGTCTAACCCCAAAATCTGATTTCTATTCGATGGCAGTCAACTCAGAGTCCACCCATTTTATATATAAAGTTCAGATACATGTTTTCCCCAGCATGCATCTCTACATTTATCCATATTGAACTTTAGGTGCCATTTTATCACCTGGTCATCCAGTACTGTAAAGACATCCTGCAATGTTTCATCACCACCATTTATTTTTACTGTCTTGAATAACTATTGGTGCCAGTGTCACCTCACTATTTAACCTTTTTTCCAATTCATGAATGTCATAACTGACCATAATCTCCTACCTTCTATTTCCCAATCTGAAATTATTTCTTCATAGATAAAAGTAGCTTACCTATTCTCATTCATCCCTTCTATTTATGCATCCAAAGGTATTACATCTTTCTACCACAGTATTATCCTGTGAGCATGTGCTGTGTTGCATGTCCATTATGAACACTAACCCCTCTTCAAAGTTAGCACTCCCAAACTGAACACATCCTGATTCTCTGAATGTGACTTGTGTCTTAGATGTTCAACTTGGCATTTCATGATACTTGAAGCCATTTTATTTGGGTGGCCATAAATAACCAGTGATAAATAATGCTCAATAGGAATACCCCATTATTTACTATTCAACTCTAAGTGTTGTTATGTGGGATTTTGGTTTGGTTTTGTTTAAAGAAACTAAGATCAGTAACCCAGAGACACACTCAGCTGCTTTGCCCAACCTTGTTTGTCTACTAAATATTGCTACAAGTCTCTTGAACTGAAGTGGGGAGCAAAGTTAATTCATCTGCCTCCTTTAATGACTGTATTCAGCCTCTCTCTTCCAAGCTACAAAATATGAATGTAATGAATATTTGTCTCTTCTGCACTGCAACCAGTTTCACAATCTACATAGAGTAATATTAGTTGTATCTGACTGACATGGCTGAGAAAAATGTTCCTCTCAATAGCTTCAGCCTCCTTTATCTTATACATTTTTAATTACTATCAAAATTATATCTGCCATCAACTTCCCCTTTTTCTTAGTGCATATTTTACATTTCCCCCATTATTCTCTTTTGAATGCAGAAAACTATCATTTTTTAAAGATAATTTATTAGATATTTAAAAGTATACATTCTAACCATTTTGAAGTTATTGCAGTATAGGCCTGCATTATATATGCTTTATGAACTTTGTTCTGTAGTCAACTAATGATTTACAAAAATTATGAAAATTTTAATGAAAAGCAGCTGTATCATACCTTAAATCTCCATCTAGTAACAACTACAAACTTGAGCGTGTGGTCCTTGCCAAGAATTTCTTCATTGCACAATATATCCAGCTGATGTAAAAAGAAGAAATAATTAATTCGCTGAGACGCAGAACATGGATTTGAAACAATACACTTCAGATAAGGCCCAATAAAAAGATCAAAGATCTAATGGTTAGAATCCTAGATAATCTTTAAAGTCCCTTCAAACCCAAGCCATTCTATGATTATGATTCCTTTAAATTACAAATATTATTATTATTGTTATTATCATTAGTATTATTAGTGTTCTTATTATATTTTATGTTGTTTCAATTATTAACTGTTATCTCAACCCATGAAGTTTGTTTTCTTTCCAGTTCTCCCCACTGGTGGGGGGAAGTAAGGGAGTCAGTGAGCAGCTGCATGGTACTTAATTGCTGGTTGGGGTTAAACTACGACACTAGCAAGTAACTTCATACTTCAAAAATACATTTTTAAAGGCTATCCCCCATTTATTCATCAGTGTTTAGGGCTTTTTTCCCCCTACACTTTATAGTTGGTTTTAGCTTTCTATGTCAGTTTTGAACGATGTTGGTATTGGAAACAGCAATGGTATGGACTCAGAAAATGTGAGATCATATGACCAACTATCAGCTGAATTGCAATAGATGAATATGCACATGATCTTAGCCTATTTGACTGCAAGGATACATGTACTGAAAGGGTAAGTCATCATGAAATGTGACATGCTAATGGTACTTTAGCACAACCTGAGAAAACTAAGAATGTGCATGCAGTCCACTAACATGGCTTAGCTGGCAGACAATAACTCAATCTAGGTTTTGTCTATAGCATTCAACCAAGTGCTAACATCCTTAGGGCCTTTCTCCTCAAAACATTTTTCACTGGACATACTAATACATTGTTTCCCCAAAAATGCCATATTCCCTTAAAGGGGGAGGGAGGACACCTGAAACACATATACTGTTGAATGAACATTCTTACATTTCAATATGAACCAAGTAGGTTGTAAAAACAGAGGCTGGTGCAGTGTAATAGTGAGTTTAAACACAATCTCAGCTGAAGGGCTTGTGCAGCCCTTCAGAAGAACCTCGACATGTTGGAGAGACAGGCAGAGGAGAACTGTCTGAAATTCAACAAAAGGCAAATGCAGGGTGCTGCACCTGGCAAAAAATAACCCCATGCACTAGTACAGGCTGGGGGCTGACTTGCTGGAAAGCAGCTCTGCGGAGAAGAAACTGGGGATCCTGGAGGACAACAAACTGTCCATGAGCTGGCAGTGGGCCCTTGTGGCCAAGACGGCCAAAGGTATCCTGGGGTGCATTAGGAAGAGCATTGTCAGCAGGTCAGGGGCGTGATCCTTCCCCTCTGCTGAGTCCTGATGAGGCCTCACC
>VZRF01013968.1:0-11735 GCA_013396875.1 Vireo altiloquus | reverse complement strand
ACCTGGAGTTCTGTGTCCAGTTCTGGGCTCCTCAGTACAAGAGATACGGAGCTCCTGGAACAGGTCCAGCAGAGGCTGACAAAGTTGATTTGATTTGGAACATCTCTTATGAGGAAAGGCTGAGGGACTTGGGCCTGTTCAGCCTCAATAAGAGATGACTGAGAGGGGACCTCATCAATGTCTATAAATATCTGAAGGGAGGGTGCCAAGAAGATGGAGCCAGGCTCTTCTTGGTGCCAAGCAATAGGACAAGAGGCAGCAGGAAGAAACTGATGCACAGGAAGTTCCACCTGAACATGAGGAAAAACTTCTTTACTATGCTAATGACTGTGCACTGGAACAGATTGCCCAGAGAGGTTGTTGAGTCTCCCTCACTGGAGATATTCAAGAACCATCTGGATGCAATTCTGTGCAATGTGCTCTGGGATAACCCTGCTTGAGCAGGAAGGTTGGACCAGATGACCCGCTGTGGTCCCTTCCAACCTTACCCATTCTGTGACTCTGTGAAAAGTCAACCATAGGTGACATAGAGCTGGATCTACTACTCACCAAAAAGGAAGAACTTTTTGGGGACATGATATTCGATGGCAGCCTTGGTTGTAGCAACCACGAAATAATGAAGTTCAAGATCCTCGAGGGAGTAAGGAAATCAAGTAGCAAAGTACAAACTGTAGGCTTCAGTACAGACTGTGGGCTTCAGCAGAGCAGAAAATTTGCTTTTTCAGGAAGCTGGTAAGTGGAACCCCATGAGAGATAGCTCTGAATGGCAAAAGAGCTCAAGAGATGACAAGTCTTTAAGGATAACACCCTCCAAGCACGAGAATAGTCCGTCCAAATACTAAAAAAAGTGGAAATATTAGGAGAGTTTCTTGGCTAAACAGGGAGATCATGAGAAAAAGGACGTATTCAGGAGGTGGAAGTGGGGGCAGGCTACAGTGAAGGAATATAGAAACATTGCTTGAGTATACAGGGATGGTTTGTGGAAAGCCAAAGTTCATCTGGAGCTGAAACTGGCTAGGGATGTCAAGATCAACAAGAACATGTACTGCTACATTATTGACCCACTGCAATCCAGAAGGGAATAATTAGCAGCATGCTGAGCCATTTAGATACTCCTAAGTCTAAGGGACCGGATGGGATTCACCCAAGGGCACTGAGGAAGCTGGTGGAAGAGCTCACTAAGCCACTTTCCATCATTTATCATCAGTCCTGGCTAACCAGGGGGGTCCCAGACGACTGGAGGTTGACCAATATGATGCCCATCCACAAGAAGGGCCAGAAGGAAGATCCAGGGAACTACAGGCCTGTCAGGCTGACCTCCGTGCCCAGAAAGATTATAGAGCAGATCATCTAGAGCGCGATCACATGGCACATAGAGGACAACCAAGGGATCAGGCCCAACCAGCATGGGTTTAGGAAAGGCAGGTCCTGCCTGACCAACTTGATCTCCTTTAATGACCAGGTGACCCACCTAGTGGATGAGGGGAAGGCTATGAATGTAGTCTACCTGGACTTTTAATAAAGCCTTTGATACTGTCTCCCATGACATTCTTCTGGGAAAAGCTGGCAGCCCACAGCTTGGACAGGTGCACTCTTTGCTGGGTTAAGAACTGGCCAGGTGTCTGGGCCCAGAGAGTGGTGGTGAATGGTGGCACACCTGTTTGATGACTGGTCACTAGTGGTGTTCCCCAAGGCTCACTATATCTTTATCCATGATCTGGATGAGGGGATCAAGTGAATCCTCAATAAGTTTGTGGACAACACAAAGTTGGATGGGATTGTTGGTCTGCTGGACGGTAGGAAGGCTCTCCAGAGGGATCTGGACATGCTGAGGCCAATGGTATGAGGTTCCACCAGGCCAAGTGTCAGGTCCTACACTGCGGTCACAACAACCCCATGCAGTGCTACAGGCTGGGGAAAGTGGTTGGAAAGCAGCGCAGTAGAAAAGGAGCTGGAGGTGCTGGTTGAAAGTCATCTGAACATGAGCCAGTGTGCCCAGGTGGCCAAGAAGGCCAATGGCATCCTGGTTTGTATCAAAAATAGTGTGGTCAGCAGTACTGTGTTCAGTTCTGGGTCCCTCAGTACAAGAAAGACGTTGAGGTGCTGAAGTGTGTCCAGAGAAGGGTAACGAAGCTGGTGAAGGGTCTGGAACACAAGTCCTATAAGGAGTGGCTGAGGGAGCTGGGGTTATTTAGCCTGGNTCTTGTCTCTCTCTGGTCCTGACCAGGCAGGCTGGAGAAGCAGTTTAGTGAGAGAGCAGCTGGATCTCTTTGGAGATCTCTTTGTTCTGTCCGCTTGTTTGCTTTGCATGAAATAGGCATGAAATAAAGAAGATATTTTGCCTTCTGCATAGCGTTATTCTTATGCTGCAATGGCCAAGACATGACCTGAGTTGCAAAAACATTGGAATGGACTGCCCAGGGACGTAGAGTCACCATCCCTGGAGGTGTTCAAGAAAAGACTGGATGTGGCACTTAGTGCCATGGTCTAGTTGACAAGGTAGTGATCGGTCATAGGTTGGACTCGGTGATCTTAGAGATTTTTTTCCAACCTAAATGATTCTGTGATTTGTTGCTAAGTTTAACAAATTAGTGTAATTGACAAGAATCCCCAATTAGAAACACGGATGATGAGGTAATTCCCCCTCTTGGTTCGACCCTCTTCTGAAGCCCCTCTTTTGCTACTAGCTCTACTTTTTTTACTAGAAAGTGTCTTGGGAGGGTGGTTCGACCTTGTTTCTCAGAAGAAGCAAGATTAGGATAGGATCTTAGGAATGTGTTTTGTCTTTCTGTCTAACAGGGTTGGAAAATACCAGCTACGAATCTATATAGTTGTACAATAATAGGCTACAGAGCTAAAAATATATATGAAGAATATATAGAAATAAAAATCAGTTTGGTATCATTTATCAATAAAAAAGTAAATAAGGTAAATATGAGCCCACTGCTGCATAGGGTGTAGACTTCAGTGACAGTGCCTGTAAAATAAGGTTGAGGTACTCAGTGCCTTCTTTGCCTCAGTTTTCATCAATAAGGTTCTCCATTTTGTGCCTAGAGACGGTTCAAGGAGGAGACAAACTGCCAATAGCAGAGGAGAATTGAGTCAGGGTTCTCAACCCATGGAACCAGATGGGTTGCATTCAAGTGTGCCACAAGAGTTTGCTGATGTCCTTATGAGGCCACACTTTCATCTCTGAAAGGTTACAGAAATTAGGGAAGATACCAAATGACTGGAGAAATGTTGTACTAAATCTTCAAAAAGGGCAAAAAGGACTATCTAGAGTACTAGAAGCCAGTCAGCCTCACTGTGATGATTCCTGGGTAAGTCATGAAGCGAGTCCAGGAGGCCATTTATGGACACATAAAGGCAAAGGTAAATCCATGATTCCCAATCTCCAAGGGAAAAAAATCATGCTTGACGAACCTGATTGTTTAATTAAATTACTAGATTCATGCATGAGGAAAGAACAGTGGATGTCATCAACCTTGATTTAAGCAAGGCTTTCAGCACCATCTTGCACAGCATCCTTGTGTCCAAATTGGGGCAGTATGATCTGGATGGGTGGACTACCTGATGGATGAAGACTCAGGTGCATTGTCAGGCTCAAAGGGTAGAAGTTAATGGGTTGTACTCTACACAGGCCAGTGATGAGGATTATTGCAGGGGTCTATCTTGGAACCTGTGCTATTGAATGTCTTTATCAGTGATCTGAAGGAGGACACAGAATCTATCTCATCGAGCTTGTGGATGACACCAAACTGGGGGAGTGCAGATGACACAGTTGAGGATGGGGTTGCCATTTAGACAGACTTATACAGGCTAGAAGGATGGGCTGACAAGAATCTCATTAAATTAAACCAGAATAACAGCAAAGTAATGAGATGTTACAAGTTGGATAGCAGCTCTAGTGAAAAGAACCTGGAGGTGCTGGTGGAAAGCAAGTTGAACATGAGTCAGCAGTGTGCTCTAGCAATGATAAAGCCTAACAGGATACTGGGGTATATCAAGAAAAGCACAGCCAGTAAACAGAAGGTAGTCAATGGAACAATGTTCAAGTGGAAACCAGTGACAAGTAATGTCCCTCAGTGGTCTGTACTAGGACAGATGCTATGTAACTATCAGTACTATATCTTCATCAATGACAGTGGGATTGAGTGCACCATCAGGAAGTTTGCAGACAGCAAGAAGATGTGTGGTGCAGTTCATTCACTAGAGGGGAGGGATGACATCCAGAGGGACCTTGAAAGGCTTTAGGAATGGACCCCTGCAAATCTTATGAAGTTCAACAAGGCCAAGTGCAGGGTCCTGCATCTCAGTTGGGGCAATCCCCAGTATCAATACAGGCTGAGTGATGAATGTATTGAGAGTAGTCCTGCAGAGGAGTTAGGGATACTGGTGGATGAAAAGTTGCACATGTGCTGGCAATGTGCACTTGCAGGACAGAAAGCAAATCATATCTTGGGCTGCATGAAAATAAGTGTGACCAGTAGGTCAAGGGAGGTGATTCTGTCAGTCTACTCCAGTCTCGTGAGATGCCACCTGGAGTACTGCATCCAGATCTGGGGACCCTGGTACAAGAAATACATGGACCTGTTAGAGTAGGTCCAGAGGAGGGCAATGAAAATGATCAGAGGTCTCAACATCTCTCCTCTGAAGAAAGGTTGAAAGAGTTGAAGTTCTTCAGCTTGGCAAGAGAAGGTTTCAGGGAGACTTTATTGTGGCCTATAGAGGGAGCTTATAAGAAAGATGGAGATAGACTTTTTACCAGGGCCTGTAGTGACAGGACAAGAGGCACCAGTTTTAAACTGAAAGAGGGTAGATTTTGACTGGATATAAGCAAGAAATTCTTTATGATGAGGGTGGTGAGACACTGGAACAGACTGCCCAGAGAAGGTATGGATGTCCTATCCTTGGAAATGTTCAAGGTCAGGTTGGATAGGGCTTTGAGCAACCTGGTCTAGTGGAAGGTGTCCCTGCCCATGGCAGGGGGCTTGGAATAGATGATCTTTGAAGGTCCCTTACCTTTCAACCTTNTGGAGATAGACTTTTTACCAGGGCCTGTAGTGACAGGACAAGAGGCACCAGTTTTAAACTGAAAGAGGGTAGATTTTGACTGGATATAAGCAAGAAATTCTTTATGATGAGGGTGGTGAGACACTGGAACAGACTGCCCAGAGAAGGTATGGATGTCCTATCCTTGGAAATGTTCAAGGTCAGGTTGGATAGGGCTTTGAGCAACCTGGTCTAGTGGAAGGTGTCCCTGCCCATGGCAGGGGGCTTGGAATAGATGATCTTTGAAGGTCCCTTACCTTTCAACCTTCCATTTTATGATTCTATGATTCTAAGTAATTATTCCCCTTTACTCAGTACTCATTGGACCCTATCTGGAATGCTGCATCCAGTTTTGGCCCCTTCAGTACAAGAAAAATGTTGATAAACTTGAGCAAGTTCAGCAGAAGGTCACCAAGATGGTTCAGGGTGCTTGAATACAGGCCCTATAAGGAGAGGTTGAGGGAACTGGGCCTATTTATGTTTGAGATGGCCTAAGGGGGACATAATTACAGCCTTCCAACACCTAAAAAAAGCCTATAGAGAAGATACAGCTAGGGTCTTTACTGAGANTCCATTTTATGATTCTATGATTCTAAGTAATTATTCCCCTTTACTCAGTACTCATTGGACCCTATCTGGAATGCTGCATCCAGTTTTGGCCCCTTCAGTACAAGAAAAATGTTGATAAACTTGAGCAAGTTCAGCAGAAGGTCACCAAGATGGTTCAGGGTGCTTGAATACAGGCCCTATAAGGAGAGGTTGAGGGAACTGGGCCTATTTATGTTTGAGATGGCCTAAGGGGGACATAATTACAGCCTTCCAACACCTAAAAAAAGCCTATAGAGAAGATACAGCTAGGGTCTTTACTGAGATGCATGGTGGGAGAATGAGAGACAATGATCGTCAGTGGAAACAGTGGAATTTCTGAATGGATATGAGGAGAAAAAATCTTTACAAGGATAATTAAGCACTAGAACAAGTTACCCAAAGAAGTTATGGCATCATCATCCTTGGAAGTTTTCAAGATTCAGAGATGGTATTTTGAGAATCAGACTGGATGGAGGGGGACTGTGACTAATACCAACAGAGGGAACAGAGGCTGTTTTCATATGCCTACCTTTATGTGTTCTAGCTTTAGAATCTGACATGACAGAACTTGCAGAGGATAGAAACACCTCAGATCTTTCCTTGCACTCTACCATGATTTCTTCCCACAAACAGTCCAGTTATGTACTCCCTTCAGGGAAGGTGGCATCAGCTGGTACTACATGATGCTGAGTTTAACAGAGTAGAGAAACAGAATAAAGTATATGTGCTGTTTTCAACTAAATCAGTCTTTCAGTAGTGTCCAAGTGTTATAATCAATTCTGAGCACCTGAAGGGCAGCACAGAAGAATTCCAGCCACTCCAGACATAAAGTCGGCATCATCAGGGTCCCAACTTAAATGCTTCTATGCAAATGTATGTAGCATGTGGATTAAACAAGAGGAATTAGAAGCATGCACACACCTGCAGGGTTCTGATCTTACTGGCATTGCAGAGATGTTGTGGGATGGTTCTTATGTCTGGAGGATTGAAATGGAGGGATACAGGCTATTTAGGGAGGAACTGTTTTTTGTGAACAGAGAAGGACTTCTGGATGATGTGATGGTTGGAGGCCATCTTGGGCATAGTGATAACAAAGTTTTCCCTTCTTGGAGAAAAAAGGAGGGGGCTCAATTGAACTGCTACCTTGGAATTCCAGAGAGCAGACTTTGGCCTGCTTAGGACACTGGTTGACAGAGTCCCTTGGAGGCAGTCCTGAAGGTAAAAGGAGTCCAGGAAGACTGGACATTCTTCAAGAAGGAAATGTTAAATGTGCTGGAGCAGGACATACACATGTGCTGTAAGACAAGCCATCGGGAAGGAAGACTGGCCTGGCTGAACAGAGAGATTTGGCTGGAACTCGGAAAAAAAAAGGAGAGTTCATGAACTTTGGAAGAAGGAAGAGGTAACTCAGGAGGACTACAATGATGTCATGAGGTTATTCAGGGAGAATGTTAGAAGGGCCAAAGCCAGAATAGAACTTAATTTAGCCACTGAAAGACAATAAAAATGCATCTATAAATACATTAACAACTAAAGGAGGGCTAAGGAGAATCTCCATCCTTTATGGGATGCAGGGGGAAACAGTAACAAAGAATAAGGAAAAGTCTGAGGTGCTTAATGTCTTCTTTGCCTCAGTCTTTAAGAATATGACAACTTACTCTTTAGATACCCAGCCCCTTGAGCTGAAGGACAGGGGTGAGTAGAAGAATGAAACCCCCATAATCCAAGAGGAAATGGTCAGTGACCTTCTACATTGCTTAGACACACACAGGTCTATGGGGCTGGATGGGATCTACCCAAAGGGATGGAGGGAGCTGGTGTAAGTGCTCAATGAGCCACTTTCAATTATCTGTTGGCAGTCCTGGATAACCAGGGAGGTCCTAGTTGACTGGAAGTTAACAAATGTGACGTCCATCTACAAGAAGGGCTGGAAGAAGAATCCATGGAATTACAGGTCTGTCAGTCAGACCTTGGTGCTGGGGAAGGTCATTGAGCAGATCATCCTGAGTGTCATAGAATCATACAATCATAGAATTGTTAAGGTTGGAAAAGACCTCTAAGAACATCGAGTCCAACTACTAACCTATCACAGCTGTGTTCAACACTAAGCCATAACTCCAAGTACCACATTCACATGTTCTTTGAACACTTTCAATTAGGGTGATTCTACTACTTCCCTAGATAGCCTGTTCCAATGCCTAGCCACCCTTTCAGTGAATAAATTTTTCCTTATATCTAATCTAAACCTTCCCTGGTACAACTTGAGGCCATTTCCTCTAGTCCTATTACTTTTTACCTGTGAGAAGAGACTAACACCCTACTAGCTATAACGTCCTTTCAGGTAGTTGTAGAGAGCAATGAGGTCTCCCCTGAGCCTCCTTTTCTCCAGACTAAAGAACCCCAGTTCATCCAGCTGCTCCTCATAAGATTCGTTCTCTAGTACTTTCATTGGCTTCGTTGCTCTTCTTGAACACACTCCAGCATCTCAACATCTTGCTTGTAATGAGGGGCTGTTACCACATAATTAGTGAGAGATACCTCTGCCCAACTTAAGGTGCAAACAAGACCATATGCCAAAGTCAACAATATGGATTTTATTTAATCAAAAATGTGAGGTAGAGAGATAGAAAGAAATAGAAAAGAGGGGGGGAGAGAAAGAGAGATAAAGCGGAAGATAGTCATTGCAAATTCCTCCCTTCTATGCTTATCTCAAGTTACCGCTGCAGTGTCAAGCTCGCCTTATCTTGTGGCAAGTTCTTTCTGTGGCCTTAGTGTTTGAGACAGGCAACTGCACTCTAACTCCTTACAGGGGCCCAAAACTGAACACAGTATTCGAGGTGCAGCCTTACCAGTGCTGAGTACTGGGAGACAATCATTTCCCTAGTCCTGCTGGTCATACAATCCAGGATGCCATTGACCTTCTCGGACACCTGGTAAAACTGATGGCTCATGTTCAGACAGCTGTCGATCAACACCCCCAGATACTTTTTCACCATCATGCAGTACAAACAGGACAACGAAGTGAGCAGGCCCAGTCAGCATGGGTTTATGAAAAGCAGGTCCTGCTTGACCAACCTGATCTCCTTTTACAAGAAAGTGACCCACTTAGTGGATGAGGGAAAGGTTGTGGATGTTGCCTACCTGGACTTTAATAAAGCCTTTGACACCATTTCTCCTGGAGAAACTGTCTGTTCATGTCTTGGACAGGCATACTCTTCAGTCGGTAAAAAACTGGCTAGATGGCTGGGCCCAAAGAATAGTGATGAACAGAGTTAAATCTAGTTGGTGGCCGGTCACGAGCGGTGTNCGGAAGATAGTCATTGCAAATTCCTCCCTTCTATGCTTATCTCAAGTTACCGCTGCAGTGTCAAGCTCGCCTTATCTTGTGGCAAGTTCTTTCTGTGGCCTTAGTGTTTGAGACAGGCAACTGCACTCTAACTCCTTACAGGGGCCCAAAACTGAACACAGTATTCGAGGTGCAGCCTTACCAGTGCTGAGTACTGGGAGACAATCATTTCCCTAGTCCTGCTGGTCATACAATCCAGGATGCCATTGACCTTCTCGGACACCTGGTAAAACTGATGGCTCATGTTCAGACAGCTGTCGATCAACACCCCCAGATACTTTTTCACCATCATGCAGTACAAACAGGACAACGAAGTGAGCAGGCCCAGTCAGCATGGGTTTATGAAAAGCAGGTCCTGCTTGACCAACCTGATCTCCTTTTACAAGAAAGTGACCCACTTAGTGGATGAGGGAAAGGTTGTGGATGTTGCCTACCTGGACTTTAATAAAGCCTTTGACACCATTTCTCCTGGAGAAACTGTCTGTTCATGTCTTGGACAGGCATACTCTTCAGTCGGTAAAAAACTGGCTAGATGGCTGGGCCCAAAGAATAGTGATGAACAGAGTTAAATCTAGTTGGTGGCCGGTCACGAGCGGTGTTCTCCAAGGCTCAGTACTGGGGCCAGTTCTTTTCAATATCTTTATCAACGATCTGGATGAGGGGATCAAGTGCACCCTCAGCAAGTTTGCAGACGATATCAAGATGATCTGCTAGAGGATAGGAGGGCTCTGCAGAGGGACCTGGACAGGTTGGATCTATGGGCCGAATCCAACAACAAGAGGTTTAACAAGACCAAGTGCCAGGTCCTGCACTTTGGTCACAACAACCCCCTGCAGCACTACAGGCTGGGGAAAGAGTGCCTGAACAGTGGCCAGGCAGAAAGGGACCTGGGGGTGCTGGTCGACAGTTGACTGAACATGAGCCAGCAGTGTGCCCAGGTGGCCCAGAAGGCCAATGGCATCCTGGCCTGTATCAGAAATAGTGTGGTCAGCAGGACCAGGGAAGTGATTGTCCCCCTGTACTTGGCACTGGTGAGGCTGCACCTTGAGCACTGTGTCCAGTTCTGGGCCCCTCAATTTAGGAAGGATGTTGAGATGCTGGAGTATGTCCAGAGAAGGGCAACAGAGCTGGTGAAAGGTCTAGAACACAAGTCCTATGTGGAGCGGCTCAGGGAACTGGGGTTGTTTAACCTGGAGGAGACTCAGGGGAGACCTTATAGCTCTCTACAACTACCTTAAAGGAGGGTGTAGCCTGGTGGGGGTCAGTCTATTCTACCAGGCAACCAGTGACAGGACAAGATGATACAGTCTTAAGCTGCACCAGAGGAAGTTTAGGCTGGAGATAAGGAGGAAATTCTTTACAGAAAGAGTGATTGGGCATTGGAATGGGCCTTCAGGGAGGTGGTGGAGTCGCCATCCCTGGAGGTGTTTAAGAGAAGACTGGATGTGGCACTTAGTGCCATGGTCTAGTTGACAAGGTGGTGTTAGTTCATAGGATGGACTCCATGATCTCTAAGGTTTTTTCCAGCCAAGTTAATTCTGTGATTCTGTGAACTCTATGCAACACTACAGGCTTGGGGAAGACTGGCTGAAAAGCAGCCTAGTGTAACAGGACCTGGGGGTGCTGATTGACAGCCGACTGAACATGAGCCAGCAGTGTGCCCAGATGTTGAAGAAAGTCAATGGCATTCTGACCTGTATCAGAAATTCTGTGACCAGCAGGACTAGGGCAGTGATTGTCCCCCTGTACTTGGCACTGGTGAGGCTTCACCTCAAATACTGATGCCTTAGGTTTTAACTTCTATATTTTTTCAAATCCTATACTGCCTAGTGTAACTCTGAAGTTCCTTGTAGCTTGTTAGCTATCACTCTCTTATGCTAAGATAGACATAACAAAGCCTCTCTAGCTTGCTCTCCAAGGACACCCAGACTGTCCTAGGCCCAGAAGTGTAAACCTTCATCATGGGGAGAGGAGGGCAAACTTGGGGAAATCACATCATCAGCTAAAGTTTTAATTGACAAATTTATGCTGATATGCAAATGGACCAAACCTATAAAAGGGTGAAGAACTCATGACCTGTTGTCCATCTTGGGATCCACTGAGGCAGGAGCCTCTGGACCCCCAGGGTGTAACCTTTGAAGGCCTTTCAAATAAATACCTCCTTTATTCCTTTATTCCTGTCTGCTCTCTGTTTTTAGGCAGCCATTTAAGGCAACCGTTTTGTATTCAGTTTTGGGCCACTCACTACAAGAAAGACATTGAGGTGTTGCAGCATGTCCAAAGAAGGGTAACATAGTTTATGAAAGGACTAGAGCACAAGTCCTATGAGGACCAGTTGAGGGAACTAAGGTTGTTTAGCCTGGAGAAAAGAAGACTCAGAGGAGATCTTATTACTGTCTAAAATTACTGAAAAGGAGGTTGTAGCATGGTCGGGGTCGGTCTATTCTCCCAGGTAAAAAGTGATAGGATAAGAGGAACTGGCCTCAAGTTGCACAAGGGGAGGTTTAGATTAGCAATTTGGAAAAATTTCTTCACCAAAAGGGTGGTCAGGCACTGGANAGGGTGGTCAGGCACTGGAACAGGCTGCCCAGGGAAGTGGTTGAGTTACCAGTCCTGGAAGTATTTAAAAGATGTGTATATGTGGCACTTAGGGACATGGTTTAGTGGAGGACTTGGCAATGTTGGGTTAGTGCTTGAACTAGATGATCTTACAGATTTCTTCCAAACGAAATGATTCTATGATTGTATG